>DWRA01001857.1:0-15574 GCA_018250295.1 Spathilepia clonius
ACTGCCGACAAACTGGCCAACAGTTTGGCAGAAGTTAAATAAGACAACATTTGTTACTGTATTTTATATTAATAAATTAAAAAAAAAACATACTTCCCATAGTAATACGAATGCTACGTTTTTATATAATGTTAATACAAAATTGACAATGTGTAACATATAAATGCCTTCAAGTGGGAATAATGCTTAATCTTATATGAAGACATCTGTCCTGAACGGTTCTTGTCTTTTTATGTATCACAACTATCTTAATCCTTACAAGCAAATATAGAGAATTTTACATACCTCTGTGCCTGTGACACTACAGACAAACTTCTGACAATAGCCGTAAGCAGCAAATAAAACAGAATTCTCAGCTACATTGGCCATTATGGCTGGAGTTGTTCCAGCGTACAGTCCTCGTATGACACCGTCATTTCTCAGGGTTGTTTTTAAACAATCGTACATCCCTTTATACAGTTGTGGAAATGTTTGCATCTTAACTTTAACTGTGTCTAATGGCTGGCCAACATATACTACTGCTACGCCACCTGACCAAATTAAAATGAATTTATGTGTATTAAAATAAATGACTAGCCAATAGGGAAAAGTACACACTACAAATAAAATATGTGTTATAAAACCTTGTACAAAAATAACATAAAACAAGCAATTATAGAAGCACAAGATGGAAAAGAAACTTCTTCTTAAGGTGCCTCTCTGACTAGCAAAGGTTGGCTGTCAATTCTGAGAATTTCCCTCGATCTTTAGCGAGGAGAAATAGTTGGGTTGCACACACTATTCCTGTCCACTCTCTAATATTTCGCAACCAGGATTTCTTCCTCCTGCAGACTTAACTGATGACAATAGTAATGTGTATTGCACCAGCACCACCAGCTTATGTAGGTATCAGGAAAGACAAGTGTCCTATACATTATTGCCATTTTTATCTTCTATAATATAGACAAAGCGAATGAACATGCATTCAACCTGATGGTAATGGGCTAGTGCCACTCTAGGATGTCTATAATCAACTTCAGTTAAGAGTACAGTCATAGCTGAAGTCAACTACAGACTTGTCGTTACCTCTGAGGATAAGGTGGAATGTCTTAAATAAGTATATCTCCCTAGACCGGGTTCTAACCAGAACACAGCAGCTATTCACATTGCTGTTATTTGCTAGGAATAGATAAAGCAGTGGTGTTTCCAGAGTCGAACCAAAGAGACCTTCAAAGAGGTTTAACAGGGTTGCGGCAAATATACAAGGCTATTTCATAATGTTTGTAATATTTGCATGACTATGCTAACAATAAAATTGATGTTTTTTACACATTACTAAGCAAAACAAAGAACAGACTAAATATGATATTTCACAAAAATGTATATTATTTTTGTGAAATATCATAGTTTTATGACAAATGACTAATTTTCATTTTGATGCAACGCTCACATCAATTACATTGATAGTAATGTTTTGTTATAAAACAACGATTATATTACAGAAATAAGAATATTTACCTAATGAACCAGCTGTAAAATCTATTAGTCCATTTTTCAAATTTCCTGATGAGCCCGAAGAATGTGCCATGATTTGAATTTGTACTGAAAAATTAAATTTCAGAAATGAAATAAATATGATATTTTTATCTAGTAAATAATTATTAAATATTATATATTTAAGAGACAACCAAAATAAAAATAACAGTAGAATTAAGATACAATATAACTTTAAAATGGCAGATCGTGTAATTACACAGAAAATTTTCAAATATCTAGTGTGTGCAGAAAAGGTTATAAGTTATAACTTTTGATAAGGACAAGAAAAACAAACATTGATTCAAAAGTTTACTTACTACAATAATACAAATCTTTGACGGAAACCACAACTGATTAAGAAATGAATGTTTTAATAAATAATCCAATATTTTTATCGAATAACTTCAGAAAATTCTGTACGTGTAATAAAAATATTTTAATAGTATGAAGTACGATTAACCTAACTAACTTGCTATCACTGACTGACTGGAGGGGAGCTGGACTTGGAGGTTTTTATCAACTTATCAAGTTCGAAAAGTGTGAGGGCTGCCAGTATGAAAAAAGTCTTGATCATAACAAATTTAACTCAAAATAATTAGACATGATGTAATGTATGTATGAAAATGTAATAATTCAATAAAAGAATATGTTTTAATTTCAGAGTACATTATTAAATATTTACTTTGAGCTCAATACTCAGTAATTGTAAAAATTGTAAAAATAAAGACGAAATAAAACGAAGACGTAATTATAAACACCAATTTTATTATTTTTATTAGACATCAGTATTATTAATATTGTTACGTTCCTGGATGAAATTAAAAAAAAAGACACTAATTTCCGATTTTCCACTTATATGTTTGTAAAGTTAGTTACATATAAAACAAGAAAATTAATGATTAAACAAAAAAAAAAATAACAAATATAATCTAGATTAATTCAAATATATATTTCTCTTGCGAATAAAGTTACAAAAAGTAATACTAAATATTAAACCCATTTTAGTCCAATCATATCATTATTAACTTCGTAAATGCTAACGTTATGAATGAAGTTCACGAAAACATGGTTGTTTTTCAGCGTTCATTTGAGTTTTTATTAACATCTTAAAAGTAATATAATTTTACTAAAAATTTATGAAATAAAATACAAGACACAAGATTAAAGTTTTTAAATTCTGTTATGTATACATATATAGAAATAAATAACCTAGCGGTTAGCGTCTGGAAGTGTTATTATGATAGTATAGTTGTTATCAAAAAAGAACATGAATTATAAGTTTAATCAATGATATAAGTAAGTGTTATATTTTGATGAAGATATTTGCTTTTAGTTTATTTGTAATGACGTGCAATTCGTGAAGTGGTTAATGTGAAAATAATATAAATTTTTGACGTGTCGCTTTTTTGAGTTTCTTGTTCGGCCGCCATGTTTGTCCTTTTATATTTTAGTCATTTATAACTTTTATATGGATGGCTTTTGGTTGTATTCATTCACGTACGATTATACATAGTATGTTTTAATTATTTCTGGCAACGTTTAATGTATGAATGATGACGTTTCATCATCAAAGTTCCGCTGTGTTTATGATATGCTTCGCGTCTTTGTTGCTAGGTGTTCAGAATGGTTGTTGGATCAGCTACGTATCCTGGGAGACAAGTGCTCCACAAGATGCAGCCGATGGGCATGACTCCCCGCGAGCTGTCCGAGTACGACGATTTGGCGACGGCCTTGATAGTGGATCCCTATCTCGGTATTACAACACACAAGATGAACATTCGCTACAGACCTCTAAAAACGAACAAAGAAGAGTTAAAAAATATAATAAAAGAGTTCATCCAAACCCAAGACTACACTAAGGCATATGCTAAACTCGCGAATGGAGAATGGATGCCAAGACACTTTAGTAAAAATAAACATCAACAGAGCAAACTTAGAGAACATGTTAGTATGAATTATCTTTCGTAAACTTATCTTAAACATCTTTTTTAATAGTTCACTTAGATAGTATTAATCTTGGAATACTTGCAACAATAACATTAAATAATGCTTGTTCTAGTTTAAATTCTATTTTTTGACAAATAAATCTAATTAGATTAAAATTTGCAGCCATAAAAATTACTTACTTCGTATTTAAAAAAATATTTCACTTGTTTTTATTAAATGCCATCAATCCGAAATTAATGTTATAAGATACATTTAATATTGTGTCAAAAAAACCATTTCTCAAATTTTAAAATAATTATAATTTTTATTTCAGATATACCGTTATTTGAGAGTATTTGATAAGAAAGCTGGCGTTGTTATAGAACCATGTTATAGGTATTCATTAGAGGGTAGAGTTGGAGCTAAAATTTCAACTACCAAAAAGTTTTTTAAGCATGAAAGAATTGATTTTCTGGTCGGATGTATTGCTGAAATGACTGAAGAAGAGGAGAAGCAGCTCTTGCATCCGGGAAAGAATGACTTCTCAGTTATGTACAGTTGTAGAAAAAATTGTGCACAATTATGGCTAGGACCCGCTGCTTATATAAATCACGATTGTAGGCCTACTTGTACATTTGAAGCTACAGACCGTGGCAAAGCTTTTGTACGAGTATTGAGAGACATTGAAGTTGGTGAAGAGATTACTTGCTTTTATGGTGAAGATTTTTTTGGGAATGGTAATTGCTATTGTGAATGTGAGACTTGTGAGAGACGAGGGAAGGGTGCATTTTCTGTGAAAAGTGCACATAACGATGAACAAGCTACGCGATATAGATTTAGAGAAACTGACAACAGAATAAATAGGACTAAGGCAAAACAAACACAAAAGAATGTTAATGGTAAAAATCCAGAAAAATCTCGAATAACAAATAGGCGAGTTACTAATATAGTATCGCCGTTAAGTATGAAAGAAATGAAACAGAAGGGTTTGACGAAGTATGATGCTGAGTTGTTAATTGCCCAAGGTTGCATTGCTGATGTGGTGGATGGAGATGGGCATAAAGAAAAGCAAGGTAGCAGAGAATCTTCTGCTTCTAGTAGAGGGGAACGGTTGCGGCGCCGGGCGGACAGTGGGCGTGGTGGCAATGGGGTCACTACTCCTACTAATAATCTACCCAACCAAGCTCCAAGTTCCCGTTGCTGTAGTATTACAAGTTCACGAAGTAGTCGAGATTCACATACTGGTATAGTTTTAAGGAGTCATAAGCGTCTTCTCGATAATCAAATTAGCTGTTCCAAAATGAAGAGTAATCCTAAAGGAATATCTGAAGCGAAACCTGGCAGAAATCTTAGTATACCCAAAATTGAACCAGATTTGCCAAACTCTTCATTAGCTGATAATACACACTTCAAGGTTCACTCTGCTGATTCACAAGAAGAAATATTTGAACCAAAAGTGGAAGTAGAAAATATTACTGCAACAGAAATGATACAGCCAGAACTTGAAAGTGATATTACAGAATCTCTACAAGAAACAACTGAATCAAGTCCTGTAATTACTGTAAAGTCGGAAAATTCTGAGAATTCCAACATAGAACCTATAGCAAAAGCTGAGTGTGTAAGTGATAATGCATGTTTAAAAAGTGAAGTTTGTGACTTTAGAGAAAATGTAAATCCAAGTGATTCAAAAGATAGTAAAATGACTAAACATCAGAAACATGATGTTACAAGTCGGACTGAAGAACCTAAGAAAGAATCTGAGTCTGGACCTCCATGGCTGGCGGACAATTCGAACAAAAGCAGCGAATGTCCATGTACACCGCCGCGAAGAGGCTTAAAACTGACTCTGAGAGTGAAGAGGAGCCCTGTTGTAGAGGAAGTGATGGATTGCGGTAGTACAACGGAAGCACCAGAGTATGAGGTGTTGCGGTTAGAGGGCGTGGATCCCGAAACGGCGCGTCGCCTAAAAAAACGGCGACGATCGAAGGAGCGACACCGCAAACATAGTCCAATCCGTCCTCTGCCTCCAATGAAACGCTTAAGATTAATATTCGGCAATGAGAGTCGTACTATCGATTTGCCCACTGCCATTTCGGCAGACTGACAGCCGCAACTACCTTATGGTTATTATATTTCCACCGTTATTATTCAATTATTAGTTTAATTATTGTCACTGACTAGGATTATTTTATCTAGTATTTATTTGCGTGACGTGATGTTTGGATTCGAATATTGTGTGATAGGCGACAGTGTTTAAATGATAATTCCAAGGATATATTTATTAAAAAGAAAATTAAAAACATTGTTATTTCATTAGCAGAAGCACTCGCCCACTTTTGTGGGATTCATTGTAAAACATTTTAACTAAATTTAGTTAAATACAGTTATGGATATAAAGTGTGATGTTAATTATGTTAATTATTTGGCTGTATTTTGCCCTTCAATGAACAAAGTAAATAATAACAGAAAATTATATTTTATACAATTAGGAAATATTTAAAATCAAGTGTTGTGTTGCTTCCTGAAGTCCCATGATAATAGCAAGAACGTTTATGTAACTCAAGTGAAGTTTTCATAGTAGGTACTTAGTGTATAAATAATTAAATTATATAGTTAAACAAGTCAAAAAGTTGATGAAGAATAAACATACTAAGAAAATTGGCAATTATATTGCATTGCAGCGACTGTGGAGTCTCTAATTGCATGTATTGCCGAATTCATTGTGTTAAAAGTTATGCTTACGTATTTTTGAAATAGTGCTATTGTCAACCTATCTTGCGAGTATTGTATTACCTTAACAGTAACTAGAATTAAGAAATGCAGGCCAGGGTAGGTAAATTTCCTTGTAAATATGCTGAACGTCTTTAATTGTTGCGTTTTTTACCCAGTTACATTTAAGTACTTGCAGTAGCCAGTAATTTTATGGGCTCGAAATTATGTGCACATATCAGTTAAAGTTTACATAATATTCGATTTGAAATTAAATTAAATGTCAATATGAATAGTTTTTATTCTTTGGATTATGTTACTTCATTGTCTTCTGTTGAATAAATAATTAAAATGGCGAACAGGTTTACGTGATTGACCATGTATGATAATTTTATTTATTTTAAATTCAAATAGCAGAGATGTGAACAATTCTTATAGTTAGTGTTCGATGTCGTTAAGATGTCGAGAATTAATAACACGAAAGTTCACGTTTGCACGATGTGTTTAATTCTGGCCTAGAAATTCAGAAAGCGGAGCATGTTAGTAGCATGATCAATAAAGTTCGATCTCAATAAAAAGGTTACAATAAAATTTTGTTGCGTCAATGAATTAAATCAATGACAAAATCTATGTGATGGATGATAAATTACTGTAAATATAATTGTTACTGCATAGATTAAAATTTTAAAGGTCAAGACATGTTTCGAAAAATATTTCCATATAATTTAAAATAAGCGATTATTTTTAATGTTTTCGTGAAGTTCAGTACTTTTCGTATGTTCATTTTTAAAACACAATTAACCTGTAGGTAAGTATACGGTTAAGTGTACGTTATACATATTAAATCGTTAAAAGTATAATATGTCCTGGATTTATGTTCTAATGTACTTATAATCAATACAATACCTATATTTTAGTAAAATGGAATATTAGAACAATGTTAGTTAAATTATGTAATTTGTGTATAACATTTTGACTTATATATTTATGGCTGGTTTTAGTAGGTACACTGAAAATAGGATTGAAAAATGAAAACTGTAAAGCGCTATTTTACAAGCTTTTAGAAAAGGCGCAAAAAGATCGCGCAATTTACGCACGATATAGCCCTAATAGTGCCGTCATTGTGAATCCGATATGGCGGACGCCTCAAAATGGCGGACTAACTATATTGGGCATCAATATCAAATGGGCATTAAATAAAGGAAAGGAAAAGGAAGGAAGGATTTTTTAAAAAGAATACGAGAAACAAAATTACGTTACTAAAATCTTTATTTTTTTAAATATACAATTATTATTTATCTCGTATCAAAGTTACATTTTTATAATTTACTTTCGATATTATTGTCTAAAGCGCAGTACAGTGTTAAAAGTTCGTCTTTCATCCTCAGATAACCTTAATATAGTATATTTATCTTTAAGTACTATTATCTTTAATTACTATTAGTATACTGGTATCCAGTACGTATTATACTCTTAATTGAGAATTGGTTTTGTAAAGTACCTACATAATTATGTCCTTCTGCTTTTCTGTAAACTGTAAATTACTGTTGTATGCTGTCACATACAGAACAGTTGAGTAAAATGAATACCTAAAACCAATCAGTTGTCTTTTGCTTTTCCTGGATGCTATCGATACCTATTTGTATTATTTACCATTTTACGTTCATCAAACAAGGTTGTCATATCTTTTTTGGTATAGTCAATACTACAATACAAAAGCTATTTGTAATAAGAATGTTTCTTTTGCTTAAATGGATATGGTAACGTCAATTTATTATTATCAGTTATTCATGGTGCCTACTTTAGAAACAACAGAGCTAGGTGGCTTCCCTTCTCAGAAATAGTCTCAAGTACACACTTTACTCTTATAAGTCCAATCGAGTATCGAATCAGTAGCTTGTCGGACAGTCACGTTACAATGACAAATGTTTGTTATTAAACGATCCTCCAGGGGCACTGTATGTCTATAGGTATCCTCAATATCGAGGATCAACTCCTCCAACTCGACCTGGCTTAAAAAACTTTTACTTATATATACTTACGTATGAGTCTGCTTTATTAATAAACCCCTCGAGTTTGGGCGAATATGATACTTTAACAAGTCCAATAAATTGAGATATTCAACGAGGGTCTGATGATGGAGCCAGGCAGTGGATGGTAGAACACTTTAGAGTTTATTTATGAAAACCCTTTAAAACTGTAATTATATACCAGCAGCGGTGGATTCAAGTTCTTTTTTGGGAGAGCTTTTGGTGTAACTTACGTTGAACTCATTCAGGCCTGTGAAAAAGTTTCTATCAGTCCACAGGGGGCTCATTTGGATCTGCTACTGTATATCAGGGAATTATTGTTTTTTGTATAACAAATGCTTCATGAAGTTTTAGTGAATTTGCTTAATACTGATGAGCTATTGTACCCAATTTTAGATTAGTCTTGCCAAAGGAAAATTTTTAAACATAATAGGTTGACGCATTTTAATGACCTATTCATATTTTATTTCTGTCAACACTACCTCCTAAAATGGGTAACACTAAAAAACATTTACTATTTCAAGAAAATTGACTTGCATACCTATATAGCAGACCTACGTCTATTTAAACTCATTTACATTTGTATATTAACATTTACAATGTTTTTTGGAGTGTGAATAGTTTGGTCAAAGCGATACATTTAAAAAATATTCATGTTAATAAGGGTGAGAAAGAAAGACTTTAATCTAGTGAAATCAATGGGTTTATTTAATCTATTTATCTTCAGAAACAAAGTTGTAACTAATAGTTTATAATTCATCTTAAAATCAAATTCAATCCAATAAATATTAATAGAGAGCTTTACATTTTAAAAAAATGAAATAATTGGTCCAAATATTTACTATTTTTTTATTGTGGTTAAAACTTTAAAATTACATGTTTCTAATGAAAGTAATATAATAAAAAGAATTTTGTAGCATGAGATTTTATTGCAAACATAATGCACTATCGATTGACATACTTTGTTTTTGCAAATTTGTATCCCGTGGAGACAGAGACATAAATTGAGTACATCTTGATAAGTAATACTGCTGCATTAATGTCCATATCTGAAAAACAAAAAAAACATTATAAAGTGACTTTTAAAAGAAAATTAACTTACAACACACCTATTATACTGTGAAATTTGGAGAAATTCACATTACTGTTAGGATTCAATAGACATTTTAAATAGGTCCCACGTCTCGTATACACAAATAAATACAATTGAAGTGTCAGATTGTTAATTCATAAAGGAGCTTTTACTAAAAGCATACGAAAATGTATATGGTACACAACAAAACCACAATTGGATCTACTTATGCAATCAGGAACCAATCCACACAACGACAGTGTTGAGAAAAAGTCCATTTTTGTCAAAATTTTGTATCCCGTAAAATTTTAGGTTATGTTTAATAAAATCTATTGACAATATTGCACAAAATAATTTGTTCTATGTATATAGATATAATATAGTTGAAAATCATCAAAGTTTTTAATGATTTTAGCATGTGTATGGATTGGTTCCTGTTTGCATAACTAAACCCAATTGTTAAAATGTTTTGTCATGATGATGATGTTGTGAATGTTGTTCAAATTGCTGCATATATCATATTTTTTTAAAGGCAGCTGGAACGGCAGTGCTCATCTACTGTCAATTATAAATCCTTTTCAATTCTAAGTTGATAATTACTATAATATAGTGTCTACGAAGATCAATATTTCTTTGGATAGTTTCACACTTTTTAGAGTTTTCATCAAGACACTTAGACAATTTCTTAAATCTAAATCACTGTAATTCTATAGGCTCTTAAAAATCAGTTTCTAACCATTTTGAGTGCACTAAAGGTGCAATATTAATAATATGCGTATTTATTAACTTACTTCTGGAATTCCCACTCTCTGTTGTCCAAGGGGCAAACCTGTCGGGTCTTGAGCCAACGTGAGATACAGTGGAAGTGGAATGCATGCTGCAAATACAAATTAATTAAGTATTTCTAAATGGAATTCGATAAATGAAAAATTTGTAATATATTTCATAATTTATTTGACTTAAGTTTTTTTTTGTTAAATTGAATTCAGATTATGTACAATTAATAACTCCATATAATAGGAATTTAAAAAAAGATAATGTAGGCAATGATTAGCGAAAATATCAATAATAAAAATTATTATGAGTTTTTGTCACCTTCTAAAAACTGATAACTAAAAGAATGTGCTGATTTCAAAAGAAGTTTTTAGTAAGCTTCTTAATGTGATAACCAGAACATAGCAGTGCTAACAAGTTATTAGACAGACCAGGTATAACAATGGTGCCTCCAGAGTCGAACTACAAAAAGTTCTACTTGACACAAACATTTATATGAAAAAAGCTAGAACAAATAATTACATTACAAACTCCCCAGGCGACTGTGCACTCTTCGCTGGTGGCGGATGCTTGGTTGGCCTGACACTCAATACACAGGTCCATTATATGGTTACGGCAGATAGCACAGTTATCCACGACAATATCTGCAAAAAATATCTTATATGAATATAAAAATTATTATACAAAAAAAATGTGATAAATATTGAATTTATTGAAAAAAACTATTCATAGCTGCTGTATTACTATACTACAGTTATATTATTATATCATATGCATGTATAAATCCTTTGTGTAAATTCGTTATAGGTTATATTAATTAACACGTACCCCAAGCCCATAGTGCAACAGCGTTCCACTGGAATAAACATAAATATTTAAAATAACAACAAATGTAAAACAAATACACACAGTAAATACTCAAACAAAAGTATTGATTTATACGATGATGATGCGAAAAGTTAATTACCTTTTTTACTTCGAATCTCTTCTTATCGCCTTTGCCACTGCTAGAGGAAGCCATTTCTACCTCTTCCTCGTCAACATCCATTGCAGATGCCATATTATTTTTCCGAATACCTTATTTTATAAAAGTAAATCTTGTAATTTTATGAAACGGACGAGACAGACGACAGATTTGTGGTTTTTTGACACTGACAATTATTGACATGACAAATTTGTCAAAAACACGTACCATAAAGTTGTGACAGTTTTTTTTTTATAATATAATCACAGATTACTGTACATGGGTTCCAAATATGCTTATCTGTTATAAAATTCACGCGACTTAACATTATGTAGGTATTAATTTATGTATTTAAATTTACTACATTGTGTGTATTTTTTCTTATTTAACAATTGTTGTGGAAAACTCATTAGTCCACTGAAAAAATGCTGCGGTTATGACATAATGCTTAGTTTGTTCATAATGTCCTTTAGTATTTTTCTTTACTAATAGTAAAGGCAATAATAAAACTGCACTCCATTAGGTTATCTAATGTTAAGTGGTCCTTACGATCCATAGATATCTGTAGCCAAACTCTAATACACTATTTACTACTGTTACCTGAGATTCATCATAGGTGTTTTATTATTTGTAAGAACACTGGCAGCGAAAGCAAAATAGATTCTTGAAAGCAATAACGTTTTGGATGATCACCAAACCGAAGAAAATCATTGGCCAACGGTGGTCAAGGTAAAAATGGAAATCTGCTGGAGTTAGGATCAGGTTAATTGACGGCAATTATACGGAGCGTCCATCACCAAACCTAATTGATTACGGATGGATTTTTATTGTAACATGTAACTTAAACATTGAGTTATTATGTTTTTTAAGATGCGTATAAAAATATAACAGATCATTAAATGTATTAATAAAATAAGTACCCATTTATTCGCTATGACTTCTACCACGCAAAGGCTTCCTTAAGGTTCTAATAAAAAAAAACAGTTTTTATGCTAAATGCCGAGTCTTTAATTCAATATCTTCTACGGTGATATCGTCTAGATATCTGTTTCTTTTGTACGCGTTCTTCCATATCTCGTAAAAACAAACCGTTGCTAAAAACCTGTAGCAGACCAGTAGAGGCACTGATACGTGAGTTATTAGAGTCCACGCCCATACTCCGTAGAACTCCATCTAAAAGAGATTAAACATTTTCAAGAACATAGCAATGTTATAATAATAAATAAGCAGTTAGTTGTGACATAATGTTCACGATTTGATGATGGAATACAAAGATCAAATCAAATTTTGATATTTTTATACTCTCTCTAGACTCTTCAAATATTCAGTTCTACACGAAAGATTTTATTAACCTACATAAATTATGAAGATTCAGTTATTTTTTCTGTATAATTATTATTTATTACTCGACTGCGAACGATTCGACGTGCTCGAAAACGTCTCATTCTTTGGGACGCTTTGCGGACCAAACGATTCGACGGATTTTAAATGTGAGGTGTCGTACTAAACTGTACAGCGTCATGCATATTTTGTAAATGTAGACGAGAAAAGACGTTAATTTTAAAATAAAAAAAAAAAACTAACTAAAAAATAATTAAAAAAGGTGTATGTTACCTGTAGAGGGTGAAATTCCGCTCGGGCATTTTTAATTCGATTTAAAAGCCACAGCGCGAAGTTTCCGACGAGGAGGAAGGTGACAAGCTGTCGGCCTGGCCTAACGCGGCCGCTGTCACAGCGCCGAGACCACGCGTCCAATACCAGAAGCGTTTGACAGGAGCTTTGTATCACCGCGCATAATGGAGCTATTATCCTGTGTAGAAAGAATCACACATTTTTAGTAATAATGCGTTGAATATGAAATTAAATTTTTCTGAAATTATTTGTCTTTAAATATACATTAAATAAGGAAAGCAGAGCACCGAGCAACGTGGCATGCTCTAGGGGAGGCTTATGTTCAGCAGTGGTCAGTCATAAGCTGATGACGATTTTGTCTATTTAATTATGCTAAATGCACGTCCCCAATCTATTATTGTTGCACTATTAGGCACAAGTCTCTTCTCAGAGTGAAAGAAGTTTAGGCGATAGTCTACAGCGCTGGCCAAGTCCGAACTTGTAGACGTCATAGATAACTTTTCTTTTAAAAATTTCCGGACTTGTAGGCTACTTCGTGATGTTTTCTTTCACTGTTGCAGTAAGAAATAATTAATTAATACTACGTCCACAACTTTAAAAGATGATGGTGTTCCCAAAATAAAATTTATTATCGAAAAAAAAACAAAAGCGGTCCTCCTGTTTGAAGATGTTTTCCTCTCCTTTCTTACGGTAAGCCCAAAAACAAAATTGATTATATATTTCAGATTTCTTCAAGTAAAGCATTTATCAAGTACCTGTAAGATTGTAGTTACTACGGAATAATAGCAAAATGATTTCAAAGTACCTTGTAGCGCGCCTGCTTTCAGGAAATCGTTGAATGAAGAAGCCAGTACCGATAATTTGGAATAAGTAGTAGAGATACACTCCGCATTGTGTTGTAAGTAGAAGCGCATGTTCCAACGGCATCGTAGTAGAGCTAGGCTTCATTGTCATTGAACGCATTCTTTGAATACAGGCAGCTGAGCTCAATGTCATGAGAATGAAGAGAATCGTTTCCCATACGTTTATCTATTAAATGAAAAAAATGTGTAATAATTTACACTAAGGTTCGTTTAAAATATATCAAAGCTTCATTTTAATACAAATGTACTTTATATTTTATCTGTTACAGTGACAGGACATTATTTCTCTCAATTAATGTAGACATAGTTTTTTGCTACGCGTCTAAGTAAATTACTTATATTAATATTGAGCTTCATTGAACCAAGTTCCGGCTTTTATATTTACAATTATTTATTGCAATGATCGTTTATTGAAATTCATAAAAACAGACGAATAAATCTAGTTCTGAGAATTAAATTTGTGTGACACTCATTTTGTAACCCATATTTTTTTTGTACCTACCTTCTGTCCATGCTATAGCTACACGTGTTGAGAGCAGTACGCATATGCAACATAAAACTATAACGTACGTAATATTAACAGCAGTGTTAAGCGCTGCTGTCTTCTGGTTTGAAGGGTCTGGTAAGGGAGATAAACTTAACGAGTCATTCCAACTTAGTCCTCAGGGGTAGCAACGCATCTGTGGTCGACTTCAGTTGGGATTCTGGTCTTATCTGGGGTGGATCACAAATGTCCATGGGCGGCAGTTGCCACTTACTATCAGGTGGACTGCATGCTCGTTTGCTACTCCATCATATATATATATAAAAATACAGTTTACATACCTGAAGTAATGCCAGTTCCACATACTTGTGATTTTGAAAGAGTCCATTGAAGAGCATAAGACTTACTACAGTGCCTGCGAGCGCTGCTATTCCCAGAAAAAGTCCTTTATGAGCACTGCCACAATCTACTGAGAAATGATTGTTTGATTTTATTCTAGCGCAGCATTGCCTGACTTCTTTGTTTAACGATGGCTTCTTTCTCAATACTTTCTGAAAAAAGATTGTTAATTAAGTAGCGATTGTATTGTTTAAAGCATCGTAAGTAAACTTTAAACTTTAAACAATATATCATATCAATATGATTTACTCGTATTGAATATAGACGTAGACATGTGCCTACCCACGTCTCTCGCGCTGGTTTCTAATCAGTATGAAAATATAGCTCCAGTAGAGTATTGGATTTCTTTACTACCGACGTTGAATGGACCCCAGATAAGATCAGAATCCTCCCTGAGATCTATCACAGACGTTATGATACCCTTGAGGACTAACTTGGAACGCATTTGATAAGTATGTTTCCCTTACCGCACCGTTTGAACCAGAATACAGCAGGGTTTAATATTGTTGTTATTAGGCAGAAAAAGGCGTGACAGTCAGTGCCTCCGAATTCGAACTACAGGCCTCTACCACCTTACAAATACGTAGACATTATACGTAGAGATAAAAATATAAATACTTACTGATCCAGGCACAGTGCAGATATCGCTCCATATGACAACAATGATGACAGAACACAACAAGCTGTATTCCACCCCGCAAGGTCTCAAATAAGGGTTAACAGACCGTATTAGAGGAGTTATCATGTCCGAAACATTGCAAGTCCAAATCTTTGTCATAGATATATTCTGATACACATCTGAAATATTTGACGTGGACGACAAAGTATTGTTGTCTATTTGTTCTAAGAAAGTAACAACAGTTTCGGTGATGTTGTTGTATGCTGGATCAGTATATTGGTTTATTGTTGTGTGATTATATGTTATGGTTAGGAAATCGTCTCTTGTTTCCTGGATAACCACGTTTAGCCATTCGCAAACGTTGGTAGCGATTAAATGCATTAAACCGAACCTGTCAAGCACCACGCCTCGCATGGGGTCCAGAATCTGTAATTAATATTGTAAATAACTAACTGAATTCGTGGTTTTACCCGCGTTAATAAATGTAACATGACATAAATGTAACTGAAAGTTTATATCTTCAACAATTTTAACAAAATGGGGCGCTTGTTAGCTTTAATTTTTGTATGCGGAACCCTAAAATATAT
>DWRA01001858.1:0-15572 GCA_018250295.1 Spathilepia clonius
ATGGACATTTGTGATCCACCCCAGATAAGACCAGAATCCCAACTGAAGTCGACCACAGATGCCTTGCTACCCCTGAGAGCTAAGTTGGAATGCTTCGATAAGTTTTTCTCCCTTACCATACCCTTCAAACCAGTAGACAGCAGCGCTTAACGCTGCTGTTATTAGGCAGAAATAAGTGTGGCGGTGGTGCCTCCGGAGTCGAACTGCAAACGGTTCTACCACCTTTAAACTTAGCATTCGCTTCAGCCGTTGGCGCTCTGGCGTCCAATTTGTTGCTTGAGCGACTGACAAGTGACACCTGTTTAATTTTATTAGATAAATCTATCAATCGTCGATTATCTTCGTCTCTGCATAAGCTACTGAATAGCCGCACGAGCAACTGTTGACAGTCACGTTAACCACTACTTAATCGCTAAATCCACAGATGCATAGACAACTGTTAAATTTTGTTTCGAATGAAATCAATATGTACTGTTTGTTAGTCACCCAAACAAATTGGAAGCCTGAGCGGCAATAGCTTAATTAAACAACAGCTCAGTAACTTAAGCGATAAGACGTTGGCCTACGCAATTATCGCTTACACGACCGTAGCCAATGGGCGGTATAAAGACATAGAGAGTTAAATGCGAATATTTCAAAACTGTATTACGTTATTTTAGAGGACACAAAATGTCACCAACATCGCGATAGATGAAAAAAGCCCATAAGAGTACCGTCACGTACGGACATTCAGTCACAGCTATGCTGACTTGCCCGCAAATTATTTCATATTCCACACATTTTCACACATCCTTCATTCAAAAATATGCGTAAAGTGAGCAAAAAGTAACCGAGTTTATTACTATCATCATCAGCTCATTACTACTCACAGCTAGGCGCGTGCCTTCTCCCAGAGTGGGAGGGATTACAGCTTTACTCCACTATGTTGATAAATTACGGATTGACAGAATTCAGACGCTGTTAACATTTTTTTTTAACTCTCAGGCATTACAAGTTTCCCGGCACTTTTTTGGGAGCGAGCAATGATATTTTTATTTCTGACACGTTTACAATTAGAAGGCTGCTCAAAACAAGTGGCACACTACTACGTCAACGTCCTTAAATTTCGCTGCATTTTTAAAAAGATTCTTTGTGTCGGCTCTTAGCAGGATTCTGTTATAAACAGAGATTCTCACACATGACAAAAACGCTTTAGCCAACAATCGGTTTATGAGCATCGTTACCCTGACTCCATAACAAGTTACTAATGTTAATTAATATCAAATGACATCAATTTGCCCAGACATGTTATTATGTACATACTCGTACCTATGTATGTTTGTTTGTCATGGTCACAGCACTATGAGCAAGCAACCATAATTAATCGTACAGTAAGTATGTCAATCGAAGGTCTAAGTTCACTCAATGCACGCATTTTTCTGTTTTGTAGAAAAAACGTGCATACGTCTTAACGTTCGGAATTGAAGTTACTTAAACTCATTGCTACCCGTAAAGTACAGACTAAATTGGAACGATCGGTGTAACTATCGCTGCTTTAAGTTACTAGATCCTGCAAACGAAAACACGGTATCGTTGCAGCAGTTGTAATAAGATAAAAATATTCTATTAAATGTCTACACATATTTAACGGGGTCCGTCAGAAAATATGTATATTTTTGTATTTTGTCAGGTACGGCCCATGTCCACGCGGTTGTGTTACGGGAAATATAAATATATTCATTCACATTGCATAGAATGATATCATTTCGGCTGCCATGACGGGTGTCTAATATGTACGATGTTTTTATTTGCTTTTTTATTGTTGTAGTAATATACGACCATGCAGTCCACCTGATAGTAAGTGGCTACTAACGCTCAGTCTGTGATCTGTGATCAACCCCAGATTAGAGTCCTACCTGAGGTCGACCAACATGCGTTGCTATCCCTGAGGACTAAGTAGAAATGCCTCAGTTAAGGAAGTCTCCCACCACACTCTGCAAACCAGAATACAGCAGCTGTTGTTATTAGGCACTGGCGGAGTCGAACCACAATTTTCATATTTAATAAACTTGATCGAACTGTAGGGAACATATTAAAAGGTAAACACTTCATTTTACTATCAAATTGCACCGTGTTTGCTTTCCCAAAAACAACTAGGTTAAGTAACTTTTCGCGAACTTACATAGTTCAGACAAGAACATAAATAAAGCAAGAAAATAAACTACTAGAAGTGAAAAGGAAACCTATTTTTAGAAGTATAGATAGTGTATACAAAACTTTGTGAAAAATATTTAAGTTAAGTAGTTTTACGGAGGTACCGCAATCCGCCCACGGGTGTTCGCAGTTTGTAGACAAAGTTTCTATTATGTACAGGATACATTAACTTGTCTATATTGCTATTCCCTACAGATAATTAACGTCTAAAAATAAGAGTCAGTGGGAGTTTACATACGTAAGCGTGTTGTCAATTTCTCTTGTCAGAAATAAGTTATTTTGTCATTACGAAAAATATCTTTTGATTTTATCGTCACATAAAAGATTTTGCTGTAAAAAAAAAAATAATCCTAAAATCTCAACAAGATATTTTAAATTCAAATATTATACGTAGCGAAATTATTAATTAATAACTAGATTTAATATTTTAGTTTCCAGCGCTCCCATATGTTTTTTTTTATATGGAAGTAACAAAGTAAAATGTTGTACCTGGACGGCAGTTATCTATCTATATATATGTAAATTAATTGCTGTTCGTTAGTCTCTCTAAAACTCGAGAATGGCTAGACTGATTTGACTAGTTTTGGTTTTGAATTATTTGTAGAAGATCAGAGATAGTTAAAAAAGTGAGTAAATACGAAAAAAATGCAACAAATATAGTAAAAACGACAATTTCAGTTTTCCCATATAAACAGCTCCTACGTCGGTCAAATAGGTGGCGTTCAGGAATTACTTATTGAACTTTGACACATTATTTAATTCTAAGGCGAAACGAAGTTCGCCGGGTCAGCTAGTAATATCTATATATACGGCGATTGCCTTTACCAACAGATAAACTTTATTCTGGTTCGCAACTTATATAAAAAACTGTTATCAACTAGGTTAAGAAAAATATTTTTATGCCATTCAATTTGTCTTTGCCGATATTACACAAGGTGGTCGTTAAAGGCAGTTGCAAACTATTTCGAATTGGCGATGAGCCGAGCAATTGATCAATTCGGGTTCGGTGTTCCAGTTATATTGTAAAGTTTGTGCCAAGATCAAACTTTCATTTCATATTCTTTTTCTCTTTTTTTTAATACCTATAGACTTGCATTTACCCGCAATTTCATCTGACGATACATGAGATGCAGTTGATCGTATCGTAGCGTAACAATAATATATATAACAATAGACGGGTTTTAAAATAAAATAAATATTAAATTAAAATATTCATAATTACTATTTTAGGTACAATGAAACAATTCATTTCGATGTTTTTGCATATTCATTGATTTAGAAGTAGACTCGGAATTAAAGGCGCTAGTATAGGAGCGACAGCCCGTGCCTTCAACAGTCGGTGAGGACCGTCGCGTCCACTGCACTTGGAATTAGTTCCAAGGGTGACGGTAGGCAGCCTTCTGCCGGGTATTAGCTTCATCTTCACGTAATTGCTTTCTGCCTTAGACAGGGAGGTTTCATAGGCTCAACATGGCCTTCAACACTTTTCAACTCGCTAGCGGAGTACTTGAGTAAGAAGTTCTCTTGCCCAATCTAAGCAGAGGAGCTTTCCTCTCTCTGACCCCCCCGCCCCATTCCCCAAGCGGATTCTCCTGCGCCTCCCGACGCAACCCCGTCCCGCGAGATGGACTTCGACTCCGTCTCGCTTAAGCAACCCGCGTCATCTTTCGACTCGTTGGAAGATACGCTTATCTCAGAAAATTCTTCTGACGATGACCTGGGTTTCGCCCCGGTTAAATCCCGTAAGACCAAGAAAAGGTCTGTGAAGCGTGTCGCAAAGGTGACTGCAGAGGCCTCTTCTTCCCCCTCTTCGGCCCCAGTGCCTTCGACATCCAAGGAGACCCCGATCTCCCCCTCCCCGGCTCGTCCTTGCCCCAGCCATAAACCAGCGACTCGCTGTGCCCCTGCACATCCCAAGTGCAAGCCCTCCCAAATGTTTGTCTTCGGGACCAGTCCAAGTGGACTTCAGTTTCCAAGCTGTGTATGGATCAAAAGATCCAGTATACAAAAGCTGTCAACTTCGGAGATTCTATAAGGATCTCCACCCCAAACGTAGACAGCTTCAGAGCCGTTATCCGGCTCTTAGTCTCGCACAAGCTTCCGTATCATACCTACGCGTTGGAGGAGGACCGTAAGGTAAGGTAAGATCCAAGAGGATCTCACCTCGCAAGGCTTCCCGGTAGAGGGTGTATACAAGTTGTACAGCCGCACTGGGAAGAAACATCTCCTTGCACTCGCCATTCTGGCAAACGTCCCAGCCTCCAGGGACATCTTCAAGAATGCTCTCCTATATCAAGGTGGAGCCACCGAATAAAAGGGGCTACCCCTCGCAATGTCACCGCTGCCAGCTGTATGTCCACGCAGCATCGAACTGCCCTCCCCAGGTGCGTTAAGTGCCTTAAGCCCCACGCTACGCGTGAATTTAAGAGGACTCGTGACGCAGAGACCCTTCCTGCGTGCGTCCTATGTGATAAAGTAGGGCACCCGACTAACTACCGCGGCTGCCATAAAACCCCCCATCCTTCCCTGTCAATGGCCGCTAAAAGGCAGCCTTCAAGAGGCAGGACTACTGGCCCTCCACCGGTCGATTCGACCAACTACCCGCTACTTACTGTGTAGCTAAACTCCCTACTGCCCCCCTAAGTTGGAGGAAGGTCGCCCCACCGACCCAGGGCCCTAGAGCTGTACCCGTCCCACGTCCCTCCAAAGCCCCTGAACCGGGGTCATTAAAGGAGGATTTAAAACTCCTTTCTAATACCATTAAGGGTATCGATCTAGCCAATTTTCGGCTTGCAGCGTACAAGTTGCGTAATGCAGTTGCATTACGCACTAGTTAGTGCGGAGCGCCTCTTGGTGCTGGCTGAGCACGTAGACGTGCATGAGCATTCATCCCCTCCCTGTTCGCAGGGTAGCTCAGTTGTTTAGGCACAAAAAAAAGACTGCTCGCGACTGTCTGCAGCGGTCGCAGACGCGGGCTGACGCTCGTATATAATATCCTTGAGGGCTTTTCATCTCACTGCTAAAATAATCGAATTATGTAATTAATAAATTGATAACAATTTGCCTCTTAAGACCCTTGCTGATACTATTTTATCGACGCTATAAATTTACTTGCAAAAGCCCGTAAAAGCTCTACCTTAAATTCGTTGTTATTCAACAGAAAACAGTTTGATATTGCCATTTACTGTCACCATAAATCCGTTACATAGTAATATAATTAAACCGAACTTTATGCCCACGACTTTTTCTTTACATTATAACGTTACCTTTGTTGCCGCGAACCAAATACAATAAAAATATTTTATTTTTCGCCTCTAATTAATATAATTTCATAGGTTATATTACTATAAATCTTTATTTTCTCTGATTTTTAAATATGTCTGTCAGATCTAAGTACAAAAGACTAGTCAAAATTGACCTCCTTTTAACAAAAAAAACATTAGTAATTGGATTTTTTGTTATATCTCTAGCTGTCGTTTACTTCAAGGTTGCTTCAAGTAATCTCCGAAACGGCAAGACCGATTTTCACATCACTTTCACTGGCGGATAGATGTTATTAGAAGAAGTAATATAGGCACACTTGTTTATGAAAATGTTTTAGGGTACTGCATAAATAATCAATATCACATCAAAAACCGTTAAATACACCGCGCACGTCCCATTTTGTTAGAATTGTTGAAAAATAAAAAGGCATTCAAATACATTTTATTTAATGCGGGTGAAACTGCGGGGCTTAGAATAATAGAATAAATCGCTGCTGATATATTATTCCAAATAGCAAGCATTACAAGCTGTTGTATGAACCTTTAACCTATCATACACAATTAATTCTGATCTCCATTATCCTACAAAGGCATACGTAATGGTAGAAAGGGCATTATTCAACTCATTATGTCATAGCTCCGGATCTGTGAGCCCTAGTGTCCTTAACCCAAGCGTGACGAGTCGACCTTCCTCCGGCTCCCGCGGTAACATTGTCCGACCTGGGTGCGTCCACCAACTATGCAGTGATTGTCTCTTCTCAATGCATGCTCTCAAGGTTATTTTGTACACATTTACGCAAAAATTGAA
Source organism: Spathilepia clonius (assembly GCA_018250295.1). NCBI lineage: Eukaryota > Metazoa > Arthropoda > Insecta > Lepidoptera > Hesperiidae > Spathilepia > Spathilepia clonius. The sequence continues at coordinate 6,265 of DWRA01001858.1, forward strand.
GCGTCTGTCTGTAATTTTAACACAATTTCCTCAAGTACCGATGTCTGTACATTATACTGAAATTTTGAAACTTTTGTTGGTTTTTTTTTGTGTTTTATTCACATTATCTGTAAAAACTAAATATTATAATATAAACTGACTTCTATAAAGGGACAAATATAAATATTGTTGATGCCTTTGCGATAAAGATAGTAAAAACAAGTTTGCATAACATGTTTCTTTTATACAAATTAAAGTGTTTTTATATCCGAATAGTAGCTACTGGAGTACTTGCAAGTAAAGTCGCGCGAATAAGTATGTCAACAGTATGATTTAACGATGCTACACTGCAATCTACTTTGTATACAAACAAGGTATGTTTTAAGGCAAGTAAGAAGGAATATCGAGTCGCTAAGCTATTCCATACAATATGTCGCGAACGAGTGACGATAAGCAATGTTCACTCCCGCAATGTACTTTTTGCTCGTAATTTGAATAAAAATCGTTGATATGCATGGTTTGTTTAATATTACAATTGAGAAATTTCCACAAAATTATTTTTAACAAAAAAATAAAACCGACTTCTTTGTCACAAAAAGTAAAAAATTATTCAATGAAATGTTAATTTAGTACTTAGTTCTGAAGTCGACGCTCAACATATATCGTGCTGGATTACCACGTAAATCATGTCCAATTTGAGCGCCGACTAACTAACCTAACACTTCTTTTAATTATTATTTTTTTCTTTTTTTGTGACATAGAAGACGGTTTTATTTTTTGTCAAAAATAATTTATTTCACTCTTTTTAGTAATAACGTAGTAATAATAATCATTGAATAAAAGAATTTAATTGATTTTACATAAGTCTATATAATCGTACATATAACCATAACCTTAAGTCTTGGGACAAACGATCATTTAAACATTAACGTAAACCTGAAACTTATTTTAAATGTAAGCCTAAGCCAAAATTTACAACATTTTTATAAGTTGTGTTAACTTTAGCCAAAACATGAGCGAAACTGTAAGCATAAAATGTTAACAAGTTCATAACCATAAACATAAACCTAACCTTACCGAACCTAGCCTAATCTTAATCGAAACCTAAGCATAGACATAAATCTCAAACCCCATCCTTACAGCCACATACGCACCAACTAACATTTTTATGAAATAGTGTCTGCTCAAAATTCAAACCACTAAATAAAAATTAACATCTTCTATATACTTATTATTTAGGCGTGCAGTACCTCTACATTACCAGGGTTGATGATTTAAAGGTCAAATTTTCATTGCATGTGGCTGATCTGCAACCTTAATATAAATAAATAAGCGCTAAATGGCTAAGTCCTATAGTACAGGCAGGCAGTATCACTGTGTCTGAGATATTGCAGTTGAAGGTCAAATTTTTCTTCATATCCCTCGGACGTGAAAGCACCAAATGGCTAACTGCTATGGTACAGGATGGAGGCACATTTGCATCATCAGGGTTCAAGAGTTGAAATTCAAATTTTTCTCAATGCATCTCCACTCAACAAGTTTATTACATTTCTGTAAGCACTAAATGAGCAATTTAAATGGTTTAGGCTGGAGGCACCTCTGCAACATCAGGTTCAAAGGTGAAGGTCAATTTTTTCCTTATGTATCTCTGCTTAACAACCTAAATACATATTTGTAAGCATCAAATGTCTAACTTAAGTGTTTTAAGCTGGAGGCACCTTTGCGAAGAAAGACATTTTTTTTAATTCCTATTACTTATTTCTCTTCTGTATCGCAATATTATTATTTATATATATTTATTTTTATGAAGGCACATTTAAAGTAAACCTGTGGGATAGACAGTTAAAAAAGAAGTTAACGTTAATTGTCTATCCTTTTTTTGTATCGGGAAAAATGTTCAAAAAATACCCGACCTTTATGAGGAAAAGGGCGAGTTATGTGGGGTTCCTTCCCCCTTGGTGGCCTCATGGCGCTTATTAGGGCACCCTGTAATCTCTCATGGAATGCACTGGTGCTTCCTTTGCATGGTGCCCCTTAGGCTCTACCCAGAGTAAGTTGTCTCCAATTGCATCAAGATAATGTGATGTAACTTTTGCCTGGCCTTCACCTGATGATGAGTAGTCTCTGCAGCCCATGGGCATATGTTACCGACTTTATATGGGACAGGGACTCTATGCGAAGCCGATCACAAATACATGGACACACCTGAATACTACATTGGCCGTAATATGTACGTCAGCCTGCATCCACACCCTTCCATCGAAACGGAAGAGCTGCTTGACGCTTGATATAGGTATAGTGGTACTTTCGCCTCCGTCACACTAAACTGGTTCTAGCAGGTTTAAATACCTTGAAACCGAACACTGCAGCGATATAAAACAGCTATAAAGCAAAAACCACCAGCCACTGACAACATGCGTTAGTAGCTCAACAAAAGTTTTACTATGGTATTACGAAGAAATTTTATCCTGAAATTATGTTTTTATCATTATAATGGTGCATAATAAATGACACCATACATTATGAGCCCATAAGAAGTCGACCGTCGATTCATATCCGCCATCGTAGCCACATTTCATGTTTTTTCTCAGTCCAGGGAAATCGTATACATCATTTGTGTCTCAAGGCGCCCCTTCTCAGAATAATTTTGGCTTTGGTTTATTTGCCTCAATAAATTTGGGTTAAGGGAACTTATGAGAACACGGCCCTATTTTTGCTTCAAGATTAAAATTCGTCGTTTAATATGTTTTTGTAAGATGCATAACCCATTCACATTTTCGGTTAACATTAATATGATAGGGCAAATACGCTGAAACCTTTCGTGTAATATAATAGTAGTGCGTTCCTGAAAAAGTTACCTGGCATTACTGGAATTTGGTATGACGCACTATCGTGCGTAGACTTAAATAAGAACTGTTTTTCTTTGTCGGTTTAACGATTGACTATGGATTTATTTTTAATAAGTACCACACCACTTTTGAAAATGTAGACTTGCGTGGCTGAGATTCGAATCTAAACCCCGGATTAACATACTAACTTTAACTACTAGACTAACACTTTTTTTTCATTAATACAATTCTGTGATACTAGGAGGTTATAGAATTTGATTTGATTAATGGTGACTATAGGTATTTTATTAAATGGATATAACATATATATATAACACATAAAAGGTGGCAGAACTCTTAGTGGTTCGACTCCGGCGGCACCACCGCCACATATTTCTGCCTAATAACAGCAAAGTTAAGCGCTGCTGTCTTCTGGTTTGAAGGGCGTGGTAAGGGAGACTCACTCATCCGAGGCATTATAACTTAGTCCTAAGGGGTAGCAATACAGCTGTGGTCGACCTCAGGTAGGATTGTAGTCTTATCTGGAGTGGATAACATATGTCTATGAGCGGCAGTTGCTACTTACCATCAGGTGGACTGCTTCCTCGTTTGCTACTCCATCATATATAAAAAACATAGATACAACAAATGCACTAACATCCAAAGAAATGGATCATAAAGAAACACATGGAGATCAATAGCATATTTTTTATAGTTGCAAATACACATACATAATTATCTTCATAAATAGATCCTTGTCGATTTCCGTATGCATAACTAATAAATAAATCAGAGACTTGTAATTAAAAAAATGTATATTTAACTTGTGCATTTATTGTTTGTGCTTATTATGGTTTTAAAGTTATCCTCATCTCGCAGGCAATCCACTAGGTAAAATAACGTTTTGCATCTGTCCATGAATATATGTGTTCAATACCGAATAAGTATACAATCCTTTTTTTTGTTCTCGAGGGAGAAACCTTCAAAAAGTACCCAGTGCCCTGTGAGTAGCACGGGATTATGTGGGATTCTTACCGCACTAAAACCCCCCGGTGGCCGTCTTCAGCGCGTCTTGGAGGACTCCGGGATCTTTAACGGAACGCAACCGGAGCCCTCCAAGAGCGTTGCTCGCCGCACCGTCTGGTGCACAACGGCATGCGACCACACATATCACCGCCTTGTAGGTCTCCGACAGATGCGTTGATGCTTTTGTCGACTACATTGTAGTCTTCCGTGGCCATAAAATCCTAGCAACACTACATGCTACTATTATTAGGCACACATGGGAGTGATAATGAGGGTTCACGAGTGTAATCAAAAAAGCTTCTAGTTGAACTAACTTTTATAAAAAATAGGTATGTTGAAGGTGATAAAACCCTTTGTGGTTCGACACCGGAGGCACTACTACCACACCTAACTTTGTCGTTACCCAATGACAAGAGTGTTTGAAGCGTAAGGTAGACGAACTTATTCAAGGCGTTCAAATTTAGTTCTCCGGTGTCGCGATGTATCTGTGGCCGAATCCAAGTGGTACTCTAATCATATATGGGTATGATTATAGATGCCAATGGGCAATGATTAATTACCATCAGGTGCACTGCATGCTCGTTTCCTACTTCCATAACATAAAAAAGGCATTTAATATTCTTTTATTGGAGAATATATGGAGATTATCTTATGAAGGAATTACGAAACATAGTATTAGTCATAACTACACTCGCATTAAAGCAACAATATGCGTATGAACTCTGATCCATAACAAAGGTCACACAATGAATGCTATTTCTAATAGCTATGCACAGCACCTAACAATTGAACTTTATTAATATTCATTCAAATATTCTAAGCACAGCTGGCTACGCTCGTAGCAAAATAATATATTTTGCAAACAAACCCATTGTCTAGAGTTAAACATTATAATTTAAGAAGTTATTTCATGAACACTGCAGTATATTGGGAAGGATAGTAAAACTACTGTAGTTCAATCGGGGAGGTACCACCGCCACACCTATTTACTACCGTGAAGTAAGTCTTGAGTTTACGGTGAATGGAGAGAAGACCAACTTAATCGTTTGGAATGTTATCACATCTGTGATCAGCTCTAGGCAGAATTCCTGTTTAATATTTGGTTCAATTTCAGACACACTTACCATCATGTGGAAGGCATGCTCGTTTTCTCTTTCTGTATTATAAAAAAGTGTTAAGGAACCATTTCATATGGAGCCTACATCATCCTACCTCTATCGCATCGCTTAAAGAAGGATAAGGTTCAATCTACATCAACTGGATATGTGGCGGTCGTCCATTTTCTGGTTTAGATATTCGTTTTTACCACGAACGTGCATGATGTGGAGTAAATTTCCTCCCGAGGGACTCCCCGGACGCTATGACAGGGGGCTCTTAAAAACATGGTACAAGAAAAGCTCTCCTTGAAAGGCAGCGATTCGGGACTAATCTGATTGAAACGAAATTAAATAAATTATTTTTATAGGCCTACCGAGGAACTTGCAAATTGTCAGTTGCTATATTTTTCTTATACTACCACCGGATCGGAAACGTCCATAAGCGACGGTAACCAATTTATATCAAGTCTACTGTATCGCTAGGTTTCATTATTTTATCTTTGGTTAAAAATATATACTACACACTGAAAACCATATCTGGCGTTTATTTTTTGAAAAGTTCGAAACTTAACATACATACGTATTAAGTAAAAAACATATATTGGAGCACTTGAACTAAGTCTGCCAACAATCGTAAGTATATGAAGTTATAAGCAAATTTAATTAACTCAACTACACACATATAAGTAGGTATTCCGGACCTTTACCTCTTAACAAGGGTCAAGTGTTGTTCAATTCAATTAATTGGAGCCCGCTCTATTTGTACGTAATGCACTCAAATCGAACAGAATAAAATCAGACATAATTAATATATACATTAAATTATAGAAATGATGACCGTGTTGTTTTGGATTGGACTATTGCGTCTGTCTTATGAGTATAGTAAAGGCAGTTTTAGTATTAAAGCAGCGTTGGTCACTGTTACGAATTAGATGTATGACCGCTAGTGGCTAAAATTCGCAATTTGGAAGGAACTTACTTTCTTTTTGGAAGGAAGAAAGTATCGGTCTCGATAGTTATCACTGCCCAATAGTTGCTAAAGTTAGTCGAGGCTTAAGTTTGAAAAACATCCGACACGGGATGACCATAAACTTATACATTTTTGCCACTCCTACTACCACAAATACTAATAGTTAAAGATGCTCCTGATCTTCAAATTGTGGGGAAATCTTACCTAAGATATAGAAATCAGTACTTAAGCCTCGATATATTATATTACAATTATTAAATATTAACAAGACAATTCAAGACATTTCAAAAGAATTGCTGCCACAAACATTCGTCTCACATTCGTCCGAAAACGAAAATCTTCGGTTTACAGCATGTACGTGTCACCAACTCTGCGGTGGAGTCAAGTTACGCCTTTTGTTTAGACCGTCTCTCCGTGACTTTTCAGCAACACTTAGCGAACGTTTAAACTCCATTGTTCTAGTCGCTGACGTCCTAAAGAGGTTATTTACATTGTTCTGTGCTTTATACTTGAGGGAAATTTAATTTATGTTGTATGCTTTTTGTAGTGCAGACTAAGTTACATTTCGCTGTTGTAACGTTCGTTTTTAATACCTTCATAATAACGTTTTTTACTGTCTTAGTTACACGCTAGGGTATTTAGTGTACGATACACATACACGAATAACTTACTATACAATAGACATCAGAATGTATCATATAGATATTTCTGTTTGATCAGAGTTCAAACCGGGAAACTTGCACATTGTAAATATCTAGCATTATGATTCTCTGACATTTTTTTATGTTTTCGTTTTATATTGCAAAGTATATTTGAAATGTATTTAAAATCAATAATTTCGTAGCATGCCAATAATTTTTTCGTTTATTGTTTGTATTACAACTGTATTTCTTTTACTAAATATCATGACACATCACCCCAAAACATATTATCAACATAACACTAAAGTAAACAAATAAATACGTACTTATTCTAATAAATTTAATATAGGTACACTAGATGAATAGACCACTCGTGTTCCGTCCAGACACTCTTAGCTGATTAAGGCATTTGGCACACTTATTAGTTAAACAGTAGAAGGTGTTTTTGAGATAGTTTACAACACATTATATTTATCTAATCGTCTCACATTCGCGCTGTTATATCTGTCAAGTAACAGATATTAAACATCAGTAAAAATGTTTATCATTATTCGAACATAATGTCACAAGTAGATTAAATATGTCTAGTGAATATGTTGACTATCCTTGAAACGACTTGAGTAAGCCGCGTAAATGACTAATTCAGCATTGTATATACAACCATTTTCATTTTAGAGATAAACATATTGTCGGGAAAAAATAATGCTTTAATTTTTCAAAAGAAATACAAAGGATCGTTGATTGATATCTTAAGATGTAAGATTAGATATAATCTTGAATGGAATGTATTCAACAAATATTATTGTACGTCCGATAAATGTGATTAGACTTGCCGAAAATGTGATGTGCCTCTTAATCATCACGATATGCGGCCATTGATGGATATTGAATTTAAAGATAAATTTATTAACACAAAGAAGGTTTTCTATTCAACAGACATCTTGTAGCGGGTTCAACCTTTAATGGTTGGTAATATTATTGTCTACATTTTTCTGTTTTCGAAAAACAAGATGTAAAGTTTGTTTGTCACAAAATGTCAAAGACATATTACATAATCCATGTATATCATTATAATATAATATCATCAATATTCAGTTTCGTATAACTTGTTTGTTTTATTTATTTTTTACTAAATCGCCGTTTCTTTATTAATCTCCCGCCCATTTTTCTATAATATGTATATTACGTAATATGTGATTATAGTTAACCCTTTCGGTAAATAATTTCTAACCAATGGAACGCGAACAGGTTTGGGAGCGCTTAACGTTCTTGAATCTTGTGGTCTGTGTTCAGAACAGGAATGTCATAGCGGTTTGTGGTTAAAAAGTTTGAAAACCAGTGCAATAAAGCACAAGTAATGTTATGTAATGTTACACATCACAAGTAATGCAATTATACCGGTTAGGTTAGGCTTCTGTGTACGAAAGTATTAAAACCATTAGATTAATTATGTCATGTTTCAATACAGTATGTTGAGATTTTTTTATGAATAAATACGTTTCCTAGGTCGGAATTGTATTTATTATATTTTTATTTATTGGTGTAGTTGGTTTGCTATCTTAATTTAATTGATTGGATGCATCTGCGGGACACCTGAAGCACTCTCTACCGGGTTGAACCAATGGAAATTGGTAAAGAAAGGTGCGGGTTATTGGCAAATCTATATATTTTCAATCACCCATATGGCCTCCGACAACTAACATGTGATTTTAATTTGTCCTTATAATCACAAAATTGCTTGAAATTTAACCACTAGCTATCACCCACCGGAATGTTATCAGTGGTCAAAACTGGTGACATTATTTAATAAACTAAAGCAGCAGTGTAGGATAATGATCTCGTACCACCTATTCATGTGTCATGCATGTCAACTTATTTGTCAGTTCCGTAAAGCGACTCCGACCCAGGCGTTATAAATTCACGTTAAATAGTAACTCTGCACGCTTCGCAAATCAAATATATTACATTACGTCGCTGCCATAAAATTACTCCAATTTGTTTAAAGCTATTACTGAACATGCCGAATTATTGACATATCGATAAATACAGTTGTATTAAAACGTAAACAAAATGTTCACTCATTCGTAACAAGTAATTAACTGGAGTAATTACAGAGCATAGCTAAAAACAGCTCACGTTGTAAGCAGTTAAAATTGCTAGAATATTTGTAACAGACATTAGACTTAGTGACATGTTGCGCGCTCAATCATTTGTCAAGGGAGACAGCAAATTTGTCTGTCCTGCTAACGTTAGATAAATGGACCAGACTCCCGATCGCAAGTACGTGAAATCCAACGCAATGGGTGGGGACATAAATTCGTTGCCAAGTGGCCATCCACGCGCGACCGATTAAATCTATCTCACGTTTCAAATGGAGGTTAAACGACTTCTACCAACTTGAGCCGTGTCGAACAAGCTGGCAGACTTCATGACGCTAATTTTACGTAGGAACTAACCAAGTTTGGCTACTTTTTGCTTTATTTAAAAGTTTTCACGTGTTTTGTTGTTTAACATCGACTGCTTTACACCTATTTCGTTGTCTAAGCCAAGCGATTTTAATTTAATAGTTCATGTTGTGTTGTATTGTGTGAAAAGTTTTCGAAACCGTGCCGTAGGCTAGCCTGATGAACTAGATTCATGCTTTTCAATCTTAGAGTAAATCGTACCCAGCACTGGGACAGTAATTAAAGTTAAAGGTGGTAGAACCCTTTGTAGTTCGACTCCGGCGGCACCACCGCCACACTTATTTTTGCCTAATAACAGCAGT
>DWRA01001859.1:0-15570 GCA_018250295.1 Spathilepia clonius
CTTCAGTTGGGATTCTGGTCTTATCTGGGGTGGATCACAAATGTCCATGGGCGGCAGTTGCCACTTCCCATCAGGTGAGCTGCATGATTTTTTGCTACTCCATCATTTAAAAAAGAGGATATGAGTATTCCAACGAAGTCGGATAGGGAGCCACTTGAGACCTTTGCGAAACTAAGAAACACGATCAAATTTCCGTAAACCAAAGACAAATCTAATACAAAGGTTCTGCAAGCGCACAAGTTTGTTCAATGACTGCTCGGTGGCATCCAAATAGCATGTGTCTGCGTAAACTAAAATCGGCTGAATAAGAGTTTGAGATAGAACTATATATAGTTATATATTTAGTTTCGTACTGAATTGACATCATTGCAATCTTGTAAAGAACATCGAACGTTTAAAATGATGTTACTCGGTCAACAACTTATTTACTACTTATTTAACTACTTAAATACTTGCTGAAATCAACACATATATTGTCACACACCTCAAAGCCTATTTGAAGAAGATAGAAAGATTTGAATAAAAGCCACATTAATCACTTAACGTTTTTATTCAACAGCCAATCAAAAGAGCCGGCCAGGTCGGTGCCAGGGTACCCAGTCTCCTGGTGGTGCAGAGGTTCGTGATCTGGAGGTCCGTAGCTGTACCCAACAGTGTTGTAGTCCTGCGGGGGGCCGTACACGGCGGATGGCTTCTCCATCTTATTCTTCAAAATGTACTTCAGAAGTAATCCACCGACGTAGAATAACTTCTGGAAGAACGCCATCAGCAGGTACATGGACACTGCCTTAAACACTGCCACCTTCGAGAAGATGAAGAGGAGAATCAAGCCTGCAATAATAATAAACCGAATTTATGGTACTGAGAATATATAATATTACTTAGAAAACCACACCACATGACAACAAAACAAAACGAAGTGTGGAAGCTTATCAAAATTTAGCTATTAATAGCTTTTCCTTCTTCAAAATTTACGAGCCATTATTTAACTAGTGTAAATCTTAGAAGAAAATGATATTTCTTTGTAAGATTAAAGTAAAAAACGAGCATGCATTCTGCTTGATGCTAAGCCCACTGCCGTCTATTAATGATGGTGACCAACTTTACACACAGCACGGGTTCAGCCTCCAATCGATTACAGATGCATTTCCAATCCGGAGAACTAAGTTGATAACCTCATAAGTGGGCTGTGGTAATCGTAACTCCCCAACCGAACCAAACATAATTCCACCATCAATCAAATAACCCTCCAATGTAAAATGGTTGAAGATATTAATAGCAAGCCACTATAAATCTGAAAATAGCATAACAGTAATTTACGAACATTGTTAGATTTAATCAATTCCCGTGCTGTGGCATTGTGGTCAAGCTTTAGCCTAATTGAGCGATTAAAATAAATTTAAATAGTTTTATACAAAATGATAAACCCGCAATCAATTATAGATGTTACTTATTGAAGTTAATCATAATATTGTAGTTGAAGTAACGAATTCCGCAGTCCAGTCAAACCAGATACATCATCATATCATCATACAGCTCTCAAACCAGAATACAGCGGTACTTAACACTGTTGTGATTATGCAGACATAGAGGTGGCACTGGTGCCAAAGGAGTCGAACAGTAAGGAGTTGTACCACTTGGTTATGATATTTCTAAAATAGATACTTAACAACTCTTCCGGTGCTAAACTATTGAGTATATTATTTTACAGTCGAAAAGGAACCAATAAATGCTTGCCAATGTAGAGTAAATTAAAAAGAAAACACTGCATGATAAACCAATTTTGATTATACAAAGTTAGTTTTGGCTACAATTCAAATTTATTAACTGAAGCCTATTTACAATGCACTGTTCCAGTGAAACTAAACAAATTACCTATTATTCATTAAATTTAAATATAAATCGTTTCTGTAGCGTTAAAATAACTTTAGACCCGATATTTACTCGCAGTCTGAATAGATTGTAAATTACCCGGTAACAATACGTATCTGCGCTGCGATAATGGCTAATATTTTGTGAATGCAAATTTTGCTGCGCCGGCAAATATGGCAGATTGGTAGATAAAACTGTTAATTTACATTTTCAACGCGCAGTATTTATGGTGCTCGGGTTAATCTGTACGCAGCGACCGAACGTTATTTACTTTATTTAGTCCGTTATAACTTTAAACTAATATCTGTGCTGTTTTCGCGACTATTTTATTTTAGTTTGTGATTGTGGAATTAATCGCTTAGGAATCTATAATATGCCATACAACTATGTATGTTCTAAAACTTAATAAAAGGTGGTAGAATCCTTTGCGGTTTGGCTCCGGAGGCACCATCGCTACGCTTATTTATGCTCAATAATAGTGTAAAGCGGTTATTTTCTGGTTTCAAAGGTATGGTAAGCATATTTAGTTAAGGCGTTTAAATTTCGTCCTCAAGAAGAGCACCGCATTTGTAATCGACCTCAGGTAGGACTCTAATCTTATCTGGCACCGATTACAGATATACATAGGCGGCAATTGACACTTACCATGAAGTAGACTGCAACTCGTTTTTTGCTACACTGTTATGTGTAAAAAAAGAAAATGAATATTCTAAATAACAATTTCTTCTATCTTTAAATTACGTACAAGATAATATAAACTACCACTCTTTTTTATCCAATAAACTTTTTTATTTCAGGTCATAACTATCATGCAAACATAATTTTGGTTTCAATCGTACGCACGTACGTCGCACGTAATGTGCGCGAAATTTTATCCAATATTTAAGGCACTGTGCTATCTTTATCTTTTTTCAAATGTCTCGAATATTTTAAACTCACAGGCATAAATAAAATGAAACTCACCTATTATACGAGCAGATGACTTTTTCTTCTTAGAAGCTCTCGTCTCTTCTGTCAATGACTCGTTACTTTCAATACAATAACAACACATTACTAACATTGCCATAACAATTACGAATTTCAACATTTTTATTTAAAAGTTTAAAAAATCAAATGTATTTATTATCTACGCAACACTGGCGCACATTGAATAATTCCACTCTTTCTGCAATTGTTCGTTTATGGCGCGTATTGCCGGGAATATTAGTTATTTTTTATTGGCTGAAGAACAATTTCGTTTGGGACGGCAACGGTCACAGAACTACGCAGCCTGGTCGCCTGTAAATAAATACAGGTGGTTTTAAACCCGTAGATTTGTACGAGGAAAGTTCCTTTGTTTTCAGCAGTTAAACAAATCGCCGACTTTTCCCTCTCCGTGACTAATGTACTTGTTTGGGAGCGATTACGGATCTTTTGTTCAGAAACCGAGGTCTACGTGTAAGTATTTGAGTATTCAAATTTTACGCTTTTAAAAATTTCACCGTATTAAGAACGAAAGTGATTTCCATCACAAAGATACGTGGACGACTAGTTGCTGTAGTTAGAAAAAAATGTCTTAAGTAGTTAAAGTAACAAAATAAATACAATAGTATAATATATTTGTATTACTACTTGGTGGTTAGAGACTGTACTCACTCACTTTTTGTTGCCAATGTTTGTAACTACTTGTTGCTGATAACAAATGTTTATAGACAGTTAAAATACCTATTTTTTAAAGTAGAGCGCAGTCCACCTGGACTGCGTTCTACTTTAATTTAATAAAAAATGATTGTCTTTAATCGCATAAATATAAAACTCTGTTGATTTATTTCTTGTTATATACTTTGTGTAACTGTATGTTGATGTTAAAATTATTACCTACTTTCTTCCTCACATGGTTAGCCATATTTAACATAACATGTAATTAAAGCCCTATTTTTCTCTTTTCTGTATCTGATTCATTCTAGAGCGGACTCCATTATTTCCTTTGTTCGATACCAAGCTCGTTCGAACAATGGTTTGTCTTTTCCCGGACTATGAAGCTTCAATTCCGCTAACCCTATTTTTCTTTTGTCTGATTCAGTTTCAATAAAAGTTTGCAGTCTTGCGCCAAAAGGTAAGTGAATTTGTTCTTAAATCAGCTACCGTATCTTTTACTGTGATTGCTGTTCGCTGCTGCTACTACAGATATCCTGAGTCCATTCAGGAATGCCAATAAGTTTGGTATGAATAACGGTTATAAACATAACTGTAAATAGAACTGGAGTTTTACATGAGTAAAAGCAACATGTGCATGTAGTTACGTATAACTAGGTTTCGACCACTAACCAATTTCTCAGTTAAAATTGTTTTCCGATGCGGCAGTAGTACAAAAAAATATATTTTAACGTGTCCTCATGGCTGGTATAAGATAGATTTAATACTTTTACTAATTTAAAACTTTAATTCTATTAATTTTGGAATACTACATTATGGCAGAACATGCAACAAATAAGACGATTTTAGTATCAAATTCCAACTGCCGATAATAATAAAATAATGAGGTAGTAGGGAGTTACTTGTATCATTTGATAAAAAAACATCAATTAAAACACTCATGAGCCATCCAATGCATAAGTAAAATTTCTATGTAATTTTGGAAGTGCAGATGATTTGTAGACAACTAATCTTCATCAAATGTGTTCTGGGGTATGTTGTCCCTGAAATCAAATACAAACAACATTAAAATTGGTGAACCTTTTTATAGTCACGGTATCACATATATACACCGACATATGTGTGTTTGTAACAATCACTTTTCCATCTGGAGTTAAAAATATAAAAATGTAATAAAATACCTTATGTAAACATCTAATTAAAAATTGATAGAATTAGATCGGGGAGGTACCATCGCTACACCCATTTTTAGCGTGAAGCAGTTCTTGCGTTCAGTAGAAGAGACTGAATGCCGGCTGAATTAAACATGAGGCGACTATCTGTGTCCTCAGGACTAGCACTATAGCACCGATAGAATTCCTGTTCTACTTGGAGATAGTTACATGCGTCCATTGATATTAATAACCATTTACCAAGAGGTGGTTCACCTTGTTGGCTACCTAAATTCTATAAAAAAGATATTTCGTTAGGCTTTTTTGATTTTTTCGGCTTATGAATTCCGCAATTTGGATGTTTGCATGCTAACATCCAAGTTGCGGTGATTCTAAGATACCTAAGTATGTATACATACCTAAGTATGTATCGGGATTAATGCATAAACAGTTAACTGAGACTGTAGAGCAATATTGCACGAAACTTCTTATGTATAAAATAAAAACTTGTCTCAAAGTAACTTACGGCTGATGTATTTACAGTCATATGCACGTTACAAGTGATACTACTCGTGTCTTTTAAATATTTTATAGGCTATAGTTATAGACTTTATCGAAAGAAATAATGATGAGCCTCGTGTTGAAATTTCTGGGTACATAATTTACAAAGCTGTTACTAGATGGTGCTGCCTGCCAATATGGCGCGTAATTATTAAAATACTTTTACATAGATCTTGATTTACAAACGATGTTACGGCGAATAAAATATGAATTTCCTGTAATCAATTAATTTCTTTGCATACATTAGATCTGTCTAAAATTATCTTTAGTAACGTTGATACATTACATAAATTCTCTAATAAAAGCACGAAGTTTAATGCACTTAATTGAATCTGAACAAAAGACAAACACGTCTCAAAACTACAATTATTAATTATTTTTATACCGCGAAACCCTAAGAGTGCAAACGAATAATCCACGTAAGCCTTGTGTAAGCCTCGTGAGACAGTTGAAAGCCAGCCATTGGTAGCTATGGAATAGTAAGGAGCAAACTGTCAGAGGATACGGAATCGAATATCATTCTTCACTTCGTTCGCTCCGACGATAAATCCTCGTTCACTCCACTTTTGAACAATTCATTCATTGCAATTTTTCATTCTCTCCACAAATCATTCCTTTGAATAAAATATGGATTTTTATTCAAAATACATTTCATCCATAAAAAAATGTAATTCTACGTTTACTTTTCGAAATATTTTTATGAAGTCAAAATAAACGAACTAGTTTTTACCTTTTATTGTTACTTTGCCACCTCTACATTTTTATGCACCTAACCTAAAGAGAATAGATACACACGTTGACTTGATTTTAAATAGAATTGAGGTTATATAATAAAAGATAAAATTATTGTACATCATTATCGACTAGTAATTTAACGCAAAATACCTCATAACCGATTTCTATGTAATAAAAGTAAATGTCTGTCAATCCGCACTTGGCTAGCGCGGTGGACTGTAGCCTAAATCCTTTCTACGCTGAGCGGAGATCCGTGTCCAGAACTGGCACAGTAATGTGGTTGACGATAAATCGAAATATGGCTAACAGCGTTAACCTTAATTTTTAAACCGCCTAAAGCTGTCAATGAAACTTCCTTAATGTTTTTACTACGAACTTAGGGGTAAAAAAGTAGTAGTAGAAATTATTCCGAGATCAAGATGAATTGTTTAAAAAGATTTAAAGAGATTTAAATCGATAGCACTTCCATGCAACGCTCATTTGATTTTATAATCTTACCTCAAAACTCAATTTCGAACTTTAAATTTACTATAAGAAAGTAAATTCCTAGATCCTTAAGTCGAGGTAAGATTCAATTCAGACTTAGCGTAGCCTTTAGCAATATTATATTTCTCTCTCTTTCTCTCTATATATACAAATGGAAAAGCTGATTGATTTAGAACTAGGAATGGTTTAATTAAACTTGTCAATGCACTGCAGTAATCAATCTAACAGATTTAATTGTGTGAATCTCTTTGTGGTTCCAATGCTAGTGGCATTCTTATCGTCCGTTATTCCGCTTCACAGTATTTGCTATTCTATTATAAAGTGCTGCAAGTTATTATGGTTCTAGATTTTATAAAGGCAAATTTACGTAAATGAAATAACTATTCTAAATTGGTAATTTATTATTAATTTGTGTTATATTTCTAGATGAATGACGATATAACTTCTAAATAAATAGATAAACCTATTAAGCAGTAATAAAAATAAGCATAAGCCTTCTGCTTATGCTTATTTTACTACATAGTATAACGAACTTCAAGCTTCTCGATGGTGAAAAATGAGCATGTCTTAGTCATAAGTCAATACTACTGCGTAAAATATTAGTGAGTAGGTACTTTACTACACAGCCTAATACATTTTGTATGATACCACATTAATAAGAAATAATCATTACGATTATGCGAAAATCAATAGAATTCCAGGTTACACGCACGTCTCGACTAGAATTTCATTACTTTCGGAATCCGTTGAGATGCAAATCTGATGGAATATTTTAATCGAGTGTTCTTGGGGCGTGACTGGGTGCACTAATGTACTAACTTTAACCAACACGTGGATAATACATACAAACATATACGAATACAAGATTGACAACGCTTCAGTGCTCATGTTAAGGCACTAATTGATATATATACATCGCGTGTTATTTTTTTATGTATGCATTGATTCTGCAGTGATTTTGTGCTTTTGAAGGTGGTAGAACTATTTGTGATTAGACTCCAGAGGCACCACCATCACACTTATTTCTGCCATATAACAGCAAAGTTAAGTGCTGCTGTCTTCTGGTTTGAAGGGTGTGGTAAGAGAGACATACTTATCCGAGGAATTCCAGCTTAGTCTTCAGGTGTAGCAGCACATCTGAGGCACACTTTAGGTAGGATTCTATTCTTATCTGGGGTTGATAACAAATTTCCATGGGCCGCAGTTGCCACTTACCATCAAGTAGAGTGTGTGCTCTTTTGATATTCCATCATAAAAAAATATCATATTACACTCATAAAAAAATCCAGATTCGATCTCTCGCTACCATCATATATGAAACTAAGTATGTACTAATACTTCAAACAAAACTCCATAACGCATGGGAAATATTTTTTAGCCTTAGTTTAATGATTACGAAAAGCTTCCTAAGAGTCCTATGTCAAAGATCCGTAACGTTCTCAATATTAAATGCCTTGAAGACTGTTTATACAAGTTAGTTCTCAAACAACTGTAATACAGTTTGGTTCGATTATTAAATTTCAGTAGTATACTGACCCCTTGCCAGGTAGATTGTACATTTGTTACTTTTATATAAACAAAATGTTTTATTCTTAGTATCTTTCTGTTGTTATTACTACTAAAAGTAGTATAGCAGTAGGTTTATGACTGTGCATCTGATTCGTATACAATGAACAAATAATGATGAGTGTCGCTATATGAGCCTATAACACGAGGTACAAGAGAAGCATGTTCCTGTGCCGAGATTGAACTGTAACATTGGAACAATAAAAGATGAAGTAATCATCGTTAAATTAAGTAGCCGTGTCAATAACTATTTTATAAAGTAACGCAGAGTAGACACTTTGAAATTAACATTCTTCGCCTACTTTCTGACTTTATTTTTAACCCCCGACGGAAAAAGAGGGGTGTTATAAGTTGTTTTAACGGTGGAAGAAAACATTGTGTGGAAACCTACACCTCCGAGTTCTTTAAAATAAGAATTCTTGAATGAGTGTGCTACCTTACAAATCATGATTGACCCGACCCGATGATTTTGCAGTCCTCCGACATTTTTACATCAAATTATTACTAGTGTTGTGGAATTTTGTGGACCAATACTCAAATATTAATTTTTACTTTTTAAATGCATCTTTCATCCGTCGGGGGTTGTTTAAATTTTTAATTTAATTTTTATAATAACACGAAAGACCTTTAAAACTTCTAGAAAGAATCGCAAAATAGGAGTTTAAGAAAACTTTCTATCGATTATATTAAATATAGTTATATGAATTTGAGTATGCACGTAATATCTGCCTGTTTTCGTTCATGTAGCTATCAAAGCAAGAATGTTCACAAAACAACAAGTGACTGTTGTTAATGTAAATTTAAACAATTAAGTATTTGTGTATTTTTTTAAACAATATATATTAATATCCTTTAAAATGCTTTTTCTAATCCGCTCATATCGGATCCATTTGCTCTACTACCGTAAAAGCTCCGTGCCTAATCTATGGCACGCAGCCTTGTCGTTTTATGATACACGTAAACGGTTTATAATCGCGAGGCCGCCTCGGATGTGGATTTATAGCAAATTCGTTAGCTAACTTTATGTGAGTGTTACTGCTCTATTATACACCGATCCAATTCGCTTCATGTTCGAAGAAAACTCCATTCAAACAGGCCGTAAAACTGTGTCGCTTCTATGCATAATAAATTCTCTGTGGCTACTTTTAGCGATCCCGAAACTGTATGATGTGTTTCTACGTTTTAAAAAGCAGTGAAAGTGGTGTAATTTTAGTCAGAACATGAATTTTAGTCAATTTAAATGGAATTCAAATCTCTATTTTTTTGACGATGCGTATTGGAAACTAACTGCAATATTTGGTTTAGCGGTAAAGGAAAATGTTGTGAAGTGATCTACATGCCTAAAAGTCTTGTAAAAATACTCTCAAAGGTAAATGAGTCCTATGAAATTTACATTTGTTTTTATATCATAAACTATGGCCTGAAACCATTTGAAGTCAAGATTAGATCCGCGAATACCGTTGAGGCAATAATGAAGTCAAATTGAAGTGTATTTCTATAAAAATTTCAATATCTTCTTCTGCTCATCAAACCACATTGTTATATTTGCAAAATCGTCATACAATTACAAAGTTGTAATACTTCATTTATTATGTTAAAAATTATGCAAATATATGACAGCAAAATCTTTTTATATTCCTTCGTCTCCGAAACTTCCCTCGGGTTTACCTGCTCAAAGTTCAAGTATTTAATATCGCCTTTGAGGTGTAAAACCGCCAATATTTCTTGACTCGCAAAGAACATTACGACCTCAACACACGCTTTATTGGTTCTAAACTGTACTATTTACTGAAAGATATATAGACTAACAATTTTTAAGCGTACCTCGGGCTCACTAAAAAGTTGCCCCGCTTCTGGAAATAAAACATAACGTGACCAATAAATGTGTTTGTAACTAATGTGTTAAATATATTTTACGTAAATATATAATTCATAATCATATAAAGGTGTATAGAATATATTTATTTAGAAATAGATAAAGTCTTCAACATAAAAACAATATTCTTAGTAGTATAAAAGTAAGCAAGTAACGTAGTCCTCAAGGGTAGCGACGCAATAGTGGTCGGCTTCAGATAGGATTCTAGTCTCATCTGGATTCTGGATCTGGTGGATTACAGATGTCCATGGGCGGCAGTTACCACTTACCATCAGGTAGAATGCGTGCTCGTTTGTAGATTCTTTTGCAAAATCATATAAATAACTACTTAAAAAACAACAATTGAAGTCTTCACTATACATTTGAATACGTATTTTTAATGGATAAGTACTATAAAAAATAGGCTATTATTTCATGTTACGACACTTATTATTTCGAAACTACAATTTTAAAAAGAATATACTTCGTCAACAATTACTTTTTATGTTATTGTACCTGTTGATAATAAATATATAGTGGTCATTTCCTATATGCACATTTCTCAGATAGATAGTGTTTTTACGAAACAATTGTTTATTACTAAACAAAACACATAGACATTTTCAATAGGAATACACATTACTTTGTGTAGAGCTACTGGTTTACTGTTTACAATGTCCGGTATTTTATATCTTTCTACAAAGTGCATTACTACAACGTGCACTATATGCAGCTATTACAACGTAAAACCGCTGACATCTTTAGCATCAAGAACCATTCATTACCAGAGCACGCTGTATTGATTCTACTGTTCATACACTTTACAACGCGGCAGTGACCACATCCAATAAATCTTTTCTAAGGATATTTTGCCTACACTCCATTTGTTTGCTGCGCGATTCCATCATGACAGGTATTTATTATCATCTACAATCTGCAAAACCGCCAATATTTCTCGATCGTCGAACCATTTATTGTCAGAATATAAGCTTTATCAGCCTCGAACAGGACCATTTACGCTTCACAATGAATGAATCAATCACAAAAATATATTTCTGGATACAATTTTCTGGGTAAAGTCTGATATATGTATATAAGAAAAATAGCGATGCACTAATTTTAAGGCTCAAAAATTCGTATTCATTCATATTGGTTCACGTTTTATACAAGTTGTATGTGTGGTCCCTAAACATAGTATATTTTGATATAGACCTCTCTTCTGAACTAGCGAATTATTTGTTAGACATTGTAGAAAGTTGTACATAATATACAGCAAATTTGTATTATTTTCTTCTTTTCTTTTATTTGTATTTTTTTTTCGTTGTATTTTCTTCTTCTATAAATTCCAAATTTAGAGTCTATTTTATAATAGTTGCCCCAAAAAAACCGGTTGGAGCCAGTTATTACTTGTATTAACCAGTGCACGTTTTCTTAAATAGCCTTTCGTTATGTCAACAGTTTAAGAGGTTAAACGGCGACTGGCTTGTATCACGTACGTTTACATACCACCATTATTGAGATACTCTTATGATAAGTTTTAAGGGCCTCTTAAGGCACATTATATGTAAAAGCTAGAATCTTCGGAAGAAGCTAATGTAATTTTAATAAATTTGGAATTTGAGGAGTTAACTTTTTAAAATTCAAAAAGTGTTAGAACTCTTCGTAGTCCAAGTAACAAATGCAGTGATAAGTTATGATTTCATTTTTTGAATGGGGGTAAGATTACAAGATAATTCAACTTAGTCCTCAGATACAATAACGTGTTTGGGTTTTACTACAGATATGTATGAGAATGCACGACCACTAATCATCAAATGAATAACATGCTTGTTTACAAAATTAAAACAAGTCTAAATGTCAGCCTTCAGCGTCTTCACTGGACACGTGTCCAAATGATTAATATGAAAACATATGGAACGTAATGAATCGTGACTAAACAATATAAACGGCAATATGGAATAGATAAAGACAATCCAAGTTTCACGCAGTTGGAATAAAAAAATCTTTTGTTTTTTATTAACAAACTTTATTGTTAAGTTAACTAAGCTTACATGGAACTCGTGTGCAAAATCTCAAACTTATGGAACCGCCAGTTTAATCTATGCATCGTATATGAGTCGACAAGTATTTTTCAAGTAATGATATATACTATATTTATAAACAAATGAAAATAAAAATTTCTCAAAATAAAAAGTTGTCACCCTTGTACATCGTGTTATTGTATTATATGTTAATGAACAACTCAGCTTTTGTTTCACTGGAATATATGGTTTTAGCGTCGTCGGTATTTAATAGAATAAAACTTAGTTATGTTTCATTTATAACCCAACTGTACCAACTTGAGTGTACCCCATAGTGGACGTAACAGCTTAACACAGAGAAATCCCAGTAGAGATCAATAAGTTCCAGTTTTTAATTTCTGATGCAAATATCGCATAGTATTAATAGATTTAAGTTTAAGCCTTGCATTGCACGTTTACAACATTTCTAGCCTATAAGTAGAATTGGATTTGTTTTTTATGGATCTGTCTTTTACTTTTTATAAGCTACTGCATCCTTACACCCTTGCAGGGTTATAATTTAACATAACTTTGTATACTTTTACTTTAAAAAAAAACCATTTGCTACTGGATGTTATCCTTTAGTTCTAAGTTGCGTTAATACCTTTGTGGAACTAAGTTGGAACGCGTTGGATAAGTTTATCTCCCTTAGCACACCCTTCAATCCAGAACACAGTAGCGATTAACAGTGTTGTTATTAGACATAAATAAAGTGGCTATAGTGCCTCCGAAGTCAAACCACAAAAGTTTCAACCACCACTTTTAACCACAGACACTAAAACACAAGATTATAATATATAACTTGACTTTAAATTATCCGGTTCTACAAACACAATTACATGAACAAATATTATCACTTGTCTACTAAACTACAGTTAATGCATGCAGGACCACAACGGAAGATATTTCAAACCATTTGCAAATAGAAGAGGCCCATGGGATGCTGCATCTAACTTATATCACATTTTCTACAAAGTGCTCTTGTTTCGAACAATTCCCTAACGGCACTCTATATATTAAAGTGCATTAAGCAAACTCTTTGAAATATATATACACTTCGTTGTTTATTGATACATAAAATAAAGCTTTAAAGGAATATTTAGGAAACAGAAATTAATGTATTAAATTGATTTTTATAAGCCCAAATATGATTTGGTTAAACTGAAATACCTCGCGTAAGCGCCATCGTAACAGCTATTTCTGGTTTGAAGAGGGTGATAAAGGAGACAAACTTATACGAGGCATCCCAACGTAGTCCTCAGATCTAGCAACGCATCTGTGGTAGACTTCAGGTAAGATTCTAATTTTATCTGGGGTTGGTTACAGATGTACTTAGACGACAGTAGCGGCTTACCATCAGGTGAACAGCATACTCGCTTGCTGCTTCTATATTATTAAAAAAAAGTCAATAAATAAATGTACCAGAACACAAAACATGCTTGAGTTAAAGTACCTATATAATATACAACATAGATTATGGAGGCTGAATAAAATCGGCCGTAAGCCGGACGCTCCCGCGAAACTTCCCCGTAAACTTTTTATATTAACAGTTTAAAAGCTTCAGTCTTGCACGTAGAAGCCCCAACTTATTCTTTACAACTTGTACAATCTATGTTCTGATACTTTTTATCGCTAGTGCGGTAGTGTTCTTCGAATGCTCGTATTAATAATACCTGATTATGTGCAATTTAATCTATGGATTAAAATTTAATTTTCCTTAATGGTAATGCAATATAAATGTGGTAGAAGTCTTCGTAATTCGACTTTAAAGGTAGCATTACAATTATTTATGCCAAGAGTGTTAAACGATGCTATTTTCTTGTGTAACGGATGTTATGTAATTAGGCATTAAATAAAAGATTGTAATAACAAATGGCAAAGTGATAATATTTATTTTTTATACAGGGTATTATTACAATTATTGTCTATACTATTATAAAATTATATATTGATTGTAAATTAAATATATTTTTAAAACACGAAGTTATGAACTAAGTTACCTATTCATACGGGGCCAACATAACAGGGGAACGGTTTTAATACTATACCACCAGGAGTAAGGCCGGAGGTACAATGAGGTTCTAACATCAATTGTTTAATGATTATTAAGCATTTTACCACAATTATGTTACAATAAAATGCGAAGGTAGTTTCATCACAACTAAACTACGGTAAGAATATTTGTTATTAATTTATTATGTCAGTTAATAAGAAATGTAATTTCTAATTCCGTATAATATCTAATTTAGTTGTCAAAGGCATCATACAGTAATGATGTCTTTGACGACTTCATACAGTAATGATTAACACATACAATAAATAATTTAATACTAATGACTTTCTCATGAATATACAAACCTGAGAGTCCTTTTTATTTCTTTCCCGTAATAGTGAAGGTGTCCTTCATCAGCAGTCTTTGTTATTTATATAAAAATTAAATATGTATTCCTTATCATTAATATACATAAGTAATTAAATTTACTTTTAAGTTCTATTTACACATACTTAAGTACCTTGAAATATTTTAAATCAAAATATAGAAACTATTTCAAATATTTTCAAATATTTTCTAAAGCATAAAATCAGGTCTATATTTATATGTCTTCCATTTTATATTCACAATATGATGTCAGACGCCATGATTTTCTCGTCTGTATGGCCCGTAGCCCGGTCCGTGGTCATAGTGAGGCCCGTAGCTCGGTTCGTGGTCGTAGTGCGACACGTAGCTCGGTCTGTGGTCATAATGCGGCACGTAGTGGTCGTGGTCGCGCTTTTGCTCCTTGAGGTAGCTGATGAACCAGGAGAGGAAGTAGCCAGCCTTGTGGATCACGACCCAGAAAATGAATGCGTAGATCAACTTAAATATGAAGATCTTCTTCAAGATTATATCAGCGAAGTATACTGAAACAAAATATTTTTGATGTTATAAGGCACACATATAGGTTTTTACAGAAAATAAATTCTTTAAAAGAAGCAAATGAGCTTTAGAAAGAATTGATTGATATCTTCGTTTAACTGAGTTGGTACTACTGCCACATATATTCATGATAGCAGTGTTATTGCATTGTTATTTGGCAGGCGACGAAACATCAAGCAAGATAATTCAACCCTTACGATCAGGTGGACCGCATGCTCATTTGCTACTTCAATTTGACAAAGAGCTTGTGTTGTCACAGTCTCATATTACAATGAGTAACAATACCACATAAACAGGATTTCTTCAGGTCAGAAATAATGCAGCAATGCTGCACTTAATACTTGATACAACCGTAGCACATTTTCTTACAAAAGAAAAGCATTTAATTTTCTTGTACTTTACGATCGAAGCGCATAAATTCATTGTAACCATTATGATTTTCCAACTCACTTGACAGAACATAGAATAGTTAGTGGGCTGGTGCTTTGAGCCATAATTTTATCTTTATAAAGGTAAAATGACACTACTTTAAAAAACATATAAAAGATACACCGCAGTCTAATTTAATCACTATTATTAATTAATAACACATCTTCTTTATTCTTCACTCATAACTACTCAGTTTAATACCAAGTAAAATACCCATAAAGGTTTCAGGTTTTAGAGTCTTTATTTCCCATTAAGAATTATATAATTCACTTACATGAGAAACATTACATTTTACACTTTAGT
>DWRA01001860.1:0-15562 GCA_018250295.1 Spathilepia clonius
ATATCAGATTACTTAATTGCTCGCAACGGTAATCGAAGATTCTGTAAAAGCCCTCCATTAGTGCACCTTTCTTGCAATTGTATACTCTAATTAGCTACAGTGCTCTATATATCATATTATTTAAACGGTAAATGTTTATCTTTGTTTGTACTATCTTTAAAGATAGTAGAAACTTATATATTTTGACTTCGGCAGTACCACCACGATTTCTGCCTGATAACGATTGTTAAGCGCTGCCGTATGCCGTTTGAAAGGTGTGGCGAGGCGTTCCAACTTAGTGGTCAGGGGTAGCAACGCATCTGTGGCTCATAGTTTGTATGACAGGGTTGATTACAGATGGCCATGGGCAGCAGTCCCACTTATCATCAGATTAACAGGTTAATTCCATGCTCGTTTGATACTTCTATGCAATAAAAAAACAAGATAAGCTTAAAAACTATCTAAATGTTCGGTTTTATTAAAAATATTCTTCTAATAACTTAGACAGGTTTGTTTGCTGGTACTAAAGTTTATTTAGCATTACCATTTAAGAGGTTAATATTATATTAAGAAAATACACTCATTTCGATACTAAATTTACAAATAAAATATTGAGAGGCATATCATTTTATACTTAGGCATGAAGTGAAGTATTCTACGTAAGTATTAGGAAAAACTGTAAAACTCGTTTTCATTTTCTTATATGTATTATACAAAAGTGTCAAATGAGCATACAATCAACCGGATGGTAAGAGGTTATTGCCGCCCATACTTAATCCAGGCACAACTGGAATTTAATCTGAGTTCATCCACAGAGGCGTTTCTAACCCTAAGGACTAAGTTGGGAGACCTCAGATAAATATGTCTCTCTTACCACAACCTCGAGCAAGTACACAGCGGCACTTAGCACAACTATTATAAGAAACAGGTGGAGCGGTGTTGCCTCCGCAGTTGATCCACATAGGATTCTACCACCATTTAAAAGGCGAAAGGAAGTTGTAAAGTAACCTAAATCGTCCATACCATAATGTTTTGAAAATCGCAATGCACTAATTTTATTTAATTAACATAGTGGACTATGACCTTACTCATTCTGAGAGGAGATCTATACAATGGATTGCTCGTGATGAGGATTTAATTAACCATTAATTAAAGTTGGCTCATTTACTCAAAGTTCCGTAATTACACGATGTTTGATCGTCAATGCAACGTAGGAGTTCGATAATTTCTCTTAATTGGACTGCATATTAAAATTACGAGAGTCGATAATTAAGCTTTGAGGTAATTTTATAGCTGTTCAAAACTATGTATTTAATGTATTCTGAAAAGTATTTACTTCAATTTATTATAGAAGTGTTACTTACTTTTGAATTGTGGTGGTTAGTAAAATGTAAATAATTATTGATTTTCTAAATTCAAAACTCATTACAAATAACTATTTCATAAACAAATCACTTATTCGGTTAAATGTCGTAACTCATGTCTAAAACAATTTTTCCAAAGATATATTGAAAATCATGTTTACGATGGAAAATTGTCTATAAATGACAACACATTATTAAATAATGAGGATATTTTTTTATTGAAAAACAAACCATGATAAAATGACGGGAAGTTAGTAGTCTATCTTTTATTCTTATTTTAATGTTCATACATGCCCATTATTAATAATCAATCTATCTAATGTTTTGCTTGCCAAATATCGTCAAATTCCGAACTTTGGTAGGTAATAACTGTATAAATGAATTATTATTAACAGGCACTAGTAAATAACATACGTAAATGCTAGATTATAATAATAATTGCATTGTGAATCCTAAGTCAACAACTCAGTTTAGAATTAGATTTGATTTGAGGTTAGAACTTCTCAAGTTCGGAGTTAGAAATCAAGGGAAAGTTCTCGCTCCAATAATTAACTGCAAGCATTCGTACGCCCGCTACAAATTCTTACTATCTATGTTAGTAATGCTAAATCTCCTACAAGTTACATTATTACTTAATGAATCTGAAAACTGGATGATTTAATTCGAGTTCTAATTCAAACATTTTACGCGCGCACAAAATTTTATTTCACGCCAAGAATTGGCGCTTGCTTTAACGACGAAATAAATGTTTTACTTCATCTTCGTAATACATTCTACGACTGAGAATTGTAAAAAAAGTTCTTGAAGTCCAACTATCAGTCCACACTTGGGGAGAGGTAGACTCTGCCCTAAACACTTTTCATACTGAAAGGAGATCCGTGTCCAGTGATAGTCCAGTGATTACTTGATTTCTTGGTGTGGAAGCTGGCTGACTTACATATGAGGCGATCATCTTCCTATTTACTAGTCTTCATGAGTGGTGCATGTGATTGGCGTAGAACCCTAGTTCTACATTGAGTCGCTTATAGATATGCATGACCACTTACCACAACCATCGCTACTTCAAGTTATAAAATCAGGCATACCATAAAATTGCATGCACCAATCCATACCCACCCACAGTTGCGCTAATTAAAATAATAAGAAGCGTATACTATTTGCAAACACGAAAATGTAACAATTACGTTCATTTTACTTAACGCGGTACTTATATTGCCCGGGGCACACGATCAGCTTTGTTACGAAGCAGTTCCGCCAACAAGCCTGATACTAGAGTTTATAATTACAACACGGGAACACTCCAGCTAATGTACGTTGCTATTACAATTTAACTAATACCTAGTTGGATTATAACACTATGTTTGCAACTTGTAATGTCACATGTTATTAGATAACTACTGAGAACACAGTAGGTATTACATATTAGTAGCTTTTATTTAACTTTCCGTGGTTAGTTTGTATGGATGTGAGGGTCAAAGCTTGCAACTCAATTGTAAGTTAACTTCACCTAATTGAGCTAAAATTTTGCGTACACCATTGGTGTGGATGATAATGCATGTTTTGAGTCTAAATTGGTGGATGCCCGAAGACGTCAGACCTGTTTTTATGCACCCATGACATGGATATCAAACGAAAGGGTCTTCTGAGAGGACTAAGGAAAACAACCTCACTAAGATGGTTGCTTTTAATTTTTTTTAATGTAATTATTATTTTACTTATAGAGACTTCCAAACTAATAAATGTGTAGCCAGTACTGTTCAGGCAGATACCACCGCCCCACCCATTTCTATCTTAATGAAATCCTTGCAAATTTCGGTGGAAGGGTGATGGCATGGAAGGGCTGTTATGTTAGTTCTTATCATTGGCAATTTATGTGTGATCGGCTTCAGATAAACTCCTTCTTCTGTATGGATGTGTACACATGGGCGAAAGCAACCACTTACCATCAGGTACAATCGCAAATTTGAAGTAGCAAATAAGCTCGGATTGCATTTTGAGTTATGCATAAGTAAATCACTACGACATATTATACTCTCTAATAGTACTCTTAACTGTAAGTCCGGCTAATAGTTTAATGAGTAGGAATCGTCCCTTCGTGACATAACTAGTGTTAATATTGAAAAGAAACTCTTTCTAAATTCAAAAATAACGATGTATTCGCCTATAAGTCACAATACGCACCCTATGTTTGTTCCAATACTCCAAAAATCTACTCTTAACCTAGTTTCATTTTGTATTCAAACAACAAACAAAAAGTTAATAACTCGTATCTATCTATCCAAACTTCGGTAGAGTTCAATTGAATTTAACAATGCCGAACCATGTTACTGACCTCAGCTATCAGTAGTCTTAGAGTACTCTATATGAATACATTTCCTTCACTAAAGGGCCGCTTCACACGACTATTCGCCGCGAATACGTAGATATTCAGCATTGAGTTCCGAGAGTAGTGATAGCCTCGTGGTTTTAAGTTTTCTTTTATGTGTATTTTCTCAACGATTAATTATCGTTGTTAAAATTGACCCGATCAAAGTAGGTGTTTCTTCCTTAATTACACTGTTTTGATCTTAGGTGGTTGGTTCAAATGTGAAACAAGGTTAGAATTTTCGAATTTATCTACTTTTGAAGAATTAAGAAAATTATTATTTGTTTTACGGCAAACATAAATATCGCAAAGAACCTGCCCGCCTGAATTTTTATTGTAATTTCACAGGAGTGTCATGTCTACTTGCCAATTCACACTTAGCGTGAGGGATTATCGACTAACCCCTCTTACTTTTAAGGAAGGTCCGTTCAATGCAGTGGGATAGTATAATACATTGACGACAATGTCGTTACTCCGTGCTAAATGTCTTGACCTGGAATTGATTTCGTAACCTACTTACTTAATTGATAATTTTATAGCATTTCTACGTAATTCTAACCGTCGCTTTTTGTCGTAACTTACATTAAGTTCATGATTCTAATTAAAGACCAGCTGTTATTTCCCCAACAGCGTTTGCATAGTTCGTGTCATCATAAATGCCGATGTACTGGGCACAGAGCCCTCTCGTAATACCCGTGGAAAGGGTTAAAGCCATGTTGATTAAGGGCCGGTTGGTAGACATAACCTTAAGAATATTATGCAACTGGATCATACGGTGTTTTCCTTCACTGCCAAGGCAAATGATAATAAGCTAGCAAGGTTTTGAAATTTCTAACTTAGTATGTAGTTACATACTATTTTACTACCCATGATATAAAAAAATATAATATATAGTTTTTACATTCCAGTCTGGATACTACTGTACTTTTTTTTAATATAATATTCCACCTGATGGTAAATGGCAACTGCCGCCCATGGACATCTTTAATCTACTCCAGATAAGACTATATTCCTACTTGCGGTCGACCACAGATGCGTTGCTACCCCTGAGGACTAAGTTGGAATGCCTCGGATTAGTCCGTCTCCCTTACCACACCCTTCAAACCAGAAGACTGCAGCGCTTAACATTGCTGTTATTAGGCAGAAATAGATAGCACTAACTTAATAAATGCTGATTTATTCCTTAATATAATGACAAAAAACAGGCCTAATGCGAACCATACTCGAACGTTGAGAGTTCCGTACTAACATTTGATTTTCATTACAATTTTATTCTTTGTATTTATTCCCATAGCAGCTACATAATATATTATGGAAATTGAAGTGTACACCGGTATTAAATATCGGTTTCTTCATTGGAATTTTTAACCTTTCTATTCTTAATGGATGTTGTTATGGCCGCAATATTAATATATATTCTGTTAACCAGTCAAGTGTCTCTCGTTAACGACTCAAGGGATGGAGCCCTTATGATAGACATACAGAAAGCGGAGGATTAGTAATAGGTCCCGTTTTCACCCCTTAGATACGGAACCCTAAAAACTAATTAAACGCTCGTTATATGGTACCGGTACACAGCAATCGAAATTTGAATACGACTTTGTTATTGTGATTAGGGTAATTTTCCAGCGAAGTAAAATAATATTCAAATATTCTTAACAATCTTTTAATCTGCCCCTTCTCTTGTTGGAAGAGGGACTAAGATAAGTAGTAAATATTATTCCACAATTGAAATTATACAACAACAACACTACAAAGAAATGGAGGTTAAATTTTGTTATAAAATAAGTCTAATAAAATATATCAGTGGTTGAACAAGGCAGTAGCTATGACAAGACAAATGTTTAATGACGTCATATTTTGAAATCCGCTATTTTGTAGAAATAATTACTAAAAGTAGTATTTTCATCTCATAATACATTTATTAGTATACACCAATTGTATAACGAATAATTATTTATTTATTAAGATATATCCTACATATTTCCTTCTGATTTTTCTCAGTAAATTCTTTTCCTTCATACCCTTAATATGGAGTTGCATAAAATTATTGGACCACCATATAGTGGTGCCACATTGCATTTAGCATGTCATTACATAAGCTAATCATTCAGTGTCATCCGAACCAAACGCGTATGTAAGTATCAGCTTAATCGTTTGGGTTAAGTAAAAAAATTCATTGCATGCTACAATAAGAATCAACAAAATTTATTCCAAGTCGCGTGAACCGGCCTTAAGATCCCGATGGTGGTTAAGCGTCAATATATGGTTAGTATACCCGGCCACAAAATATTCCCAATGCCGCGCGAGCTTGCCAAAGCAACTACAAACCTATTTTATAAGGGCACAAGAGTGAGAATCCCGTGATTCGTTTGCTAGCTTTCGTTAGAGCTTGTGGATCTTGCGGCTTTGTACGTGACAAGCGTAGTGTGGTTCTGCCACGATGTTATCGGGAAATACCAAGTTACAAATAAGTTTGTGAAAGAATCGCGCTAACTTTTTCGGGTTCAATCGCGGTGCATATTTGACGTAAATTTGCTTGGTATATCACATTTGTAAGCATTATGTTTTTGGGGTTCTGTAGCCAAATACAAATGTAGAATGCTTTTGGTTTAGACCTATTGTGTGGCATAGGCATAGTCGGAGCTATTTGTACTTTATACGTGTAATCGAATTTTGAAAGGTAGTCTCATGTAGCCTGGTGAAGTTATTTTGTGAAAAAATTGGTGACAGCAATACATTGAATTGTAAAATAACAAAAAACGTATAGGATACCTTTGGATATTAAAGTAAGGTGGTAGTTTTATAATTATTTTTGTTAGTTTTAATGATACATGTGCTTCTAATCTTTAAAAAAAAGAATCCCAAAGTTTCAACTATGGAATGCAAAGCTTCGCAATAGAAAAAAAATTGTAAATTTAGAAGCACTCAAAATATAATAGATACATAATTTTTATCACTGTATGTATATAAGTCAAATCAAAACACAGCTTGTGCACTAACATAAAAATAAAAGACATCCATAATTTAAACGTATTTTGTCTTCATAAATTGGCACAGATAAAATAATTATCTAATACTCTTCTTTTGCGTAGCGCACGTTTTACGTAAAGCAATGCATATTGGAATATTACAAATGACGCAAAATTGTATGGACGAGTCTCCTGTCGCACTGGACGAAATTCGACCAAATTCGAAATGAAACCTAAACTTGACGTTCACTGAAGTTATGTTTGACATCCGGTAACACATGTGTGTCAAATGCGTGGTAGTGTGTGTATTGATCTTTTTATTGACTTAATGTATTTTTATGCAGTATTTAAAAAAATAGCATCCTGCTCTCCTTCTCTATACAAACTATAAGTGTGCCAAATTTCATATTCCTCCGTCCGCGCATTTTTGTAAAACGGGTTCAAAGTTTTCGCTTCACGTATTAATATATAGATAATAATAGTTTTATTATATAACTTAAATTGTAATTGTAGGCAACGTAGATCGTAATAGAAATTTTTGTCCTGTACTAGAACATCACATCGAATGTTATATTTATCACATACCGTACGTTATTGCCTAAAAGTTACAAAGGCGTCCTATTTTCGAAGTTGCCCTGTCACCTTACTATCTTTTCAAGGAAAATGAGGAAATCAGCCAATAAAATATTTCTGCGGCCAATTGCCGCTACATACATGCCGAATCCCAATTCCCGCTGTTTGCTATATTCCCGCTATTCCCAATATTCCCGCGATCCCCTTCGACTCTCGATAGCTATTACCGAGTGTTTCAGTACTCGCCGGTAATTTATCGAGTGATTTGCATACCCAAACAGGGATTAGGCTGTAAAAATGCCCAGAGAAAATTCCTTGTTTTTGGATGCTTATAATGTTTTCAAACAAGGCAAAATGTATTGCAATATCAATATTAACAACATTGTGTAGAACGTTCAACGATAACACCCTTTGGGATTTGATTCTGGTGGCACCAGGGTCACACGTATTTCTAATAACAGCCGTATTAGGCACTGCTGTGTTCTTATTTGCAGGGTAAAGGGATGAAACTTGTACGATGAATTGAAGCTTCTTCCATGAAAGTAGGTACGCGTCTATAGGTATCAATCATAATTGTGATAGTTTATAGGTCTCATGATCCAACGGTCCACATTTAAGTGTACTGCTTGCTCGTTCGCTACTGCTGCGAGTATTTCATAAATGACTCAGTAGAAATAGAATTTCGACCTCACGAAAGATCCGAATTCAGCATACCTAGCGCCTGCGTTACGGAAATTAATTATCACTTGGTTCAACTGTCAAAGGTGTAGTGAGGAAACCTACATGCCTGAGAGTTCTGTTTTCAAAAGCATTGGAGTCGGTTCCGAGTATTAATAGTCTGTGACATGTCTTTGTACGTTAGTCTATATCAAATAACACGCTTAACTGACATGTAATTATTAACTTGGTGCATGGTTCAAACTCGGTACAATTTACTATTCATATGCACATAGAAGGATATACTCGTATTTGTGGTTATAACGAAGAGTACGTCATGTATAGATAATATCATATAATAAAAATGTAAGCTCCGCGTGTCTTTACATCGACTGTATTTGCCAAAAAGTGGTTTGGATTACTTATAAGTAATAATACAATTTCTATAATTTTTAGAAATTTATCTGTGCGTGTGATTAAAATTACATTAATTCAAAACCACTGAAATAAATTCAAGGGATTCATATCAGGGGGCTTGCCAGTGCCCCCGCCAAGTCGAGCAAAAGCAAAAAAGGGCACAGTCGTAAACTATCTTTTCTTGAAGTTATCTGAAGCGTTTTCTACCCCCTGTAACTTCGTTATAGATAAAGCTAGAAGTCTGAATTTTAAATGACTCAGCGAGCGTTATATAGCTAGGCATATTTCCAAATTACATTCAATTTGAACGTATGGTTTACGAACTATAACAAATCAAAATACTCGATTTTGTCACTGACACACTCACCGATCATCAAAATGTTTAGACACTTCTAGCAAACATACTAGCTTAAAATTTTAAGTACTATTAATGTAAAGCCTATTAAGCCTAAACCTAAACATAGCGCAATTTCAGTTCTTTTGCCTAGATATCGGTACCACAAATGCAAATATGTATCACAAAATTAAGTCCGTAATTCATAAATTTTTTTCTTATTAACTCGATTTATATTTCGAAATGAAAAAATATGTTTCTTAAATTAATAGTTTGTACCTAATTACTTCCTATAAGTGTCTGATTTGGTACGTAACTGAGTATCGAACTAGGTTTTTAATGTGACGTGTACTAGAAGTTTTCTTTATATTACGGAAATAGCAAACGAGCACGGTGGACTGCTACTTGTGGTAAGTGGCCATTGCCGTCCATTGGCATCTGTAATCAACCTCAGATTAGATAAAAGCCCTGCCTGCGGTTGGTCACAGACAATATTAGATCTCTTACTTTTTTTGGTAGAAGAATTACGTTGCGAGACTTGGGTTTTGTACATTTTATGTTTTTGATTATATACCATATATCAATGTCGTACGTAATTTTGTTTAATTAAAATTGTTCGTCTCAAAACTTATTACAATTTTAAGTCAACAATATTTTTCGAACATAGTGTTACGTGGTACAACATAGTATTTGTAACTTCACTGTGCAGAAATATAACTCTCATCTTAACATTTGTCTGTTTCGTTGTATTGCTTGGTCGATAATCGAAATTTTGATGGTCGTGTTAGGATCGAAATTCTCAATGGTTTCCGAAATCAATACGAACGAGTTCACGGGAACAGATCGTCAATTGATATTTTAGTAAAGTAACATTCTTACACGGTTATGATAACATGTGATATACCTATAATAATAAAAATACCATGTTATTTCTGTCTGTACAATTCCTTAGACGGAATCCTTATTGAAGTATGCTCTCGAAGCTCAAAGGTAAACATTAAATATTTAAAAGCATTTGTGAAGGAATATTATATTATTCGACAAGGCAGACATACTTACCATTTGTCAGTCCGACCGATACAAATCCCGGGCCAAGATCAAAAAGAATCCACGATCGCAATTGTATTCACTACTAAGTAATTGAAAGAGCAACAATAGGGTAAGCGTGGTTGATGTTTTGTCCGCCCTCCTTGCCGATAATCTTGAAAATATTATAGCTTACGACGTTTTGGCGTTCTCGTTTTGTTTTATTTTATCCCTCGATCCATTTATACAAATTTGTATCGTTGATTATTGTATTGTTTTATTGCCGGCGTTGATGTTATTGACGACCCGCGTAGCGGAGCTGTCACCATACCAAACACTGACACGACACGCGGAGGGTTTCGGGTCGATCGCCGACCAAATAGGTATCTAAATGATGAGTTTAGATTTCTGTTCTGGGTGATAGTTGTTGGTTCGCTAATTTAATTTATTATTATCTTTTATACCGCGAATATTGATCGTCTTAAATAATAGTAAAGTACTAAAATGGCTTGCAGTTAAACACTAAACGATCTCTATTATCCATAGATGTACAAAAATCTCTATAACTCGACACAAATACGTTTTAGTAATATTTTATGTGATTTTTAAAACTAATAAAAAAGTTAATTTTATATATTTCGAAATCAAAAATCTAAGATACTTTCAAACCGAAGAGATATAAAATTATGTAATGAGAGAAAATCTATTAGAACAGAAATCGGATTAAAAATAGACGAACGAATGCCGCGATACATTTTCCATTCATTTTGTAATAGCATAAAATAAAATAAAAGGTACAACAACAAGGATTAGTAAGCAAATTACAAAACAAACAGAGCCAAACAAGCGATCCGACGATGTTAAAACAAAGATTAGCATGCGGTTGGAAAAAGTTTCCAACTTCCGAGCTTAAGCAAATTCTTTCTTTTCTTTCCCGAACTGGCTTGTTACCATTAAGTGATTTATACACTGTTCATATATTTATAGGTTTTTTTATTGAAGTAGCAAAGGAACATGCAAACCACTTTACGGTAAGTGACCACTGCCGCTCATGGACATGTTCCATCAACCCCAGAAAAGAGACGCAGCTGACACAGGTCCAAGACCAAAGGCACCACTGCCACACGGCAGGCTACAACACCGGTGAGCAGTGCACTCACTGAGGGAATTGCCTGGGCAAGGAGGGATCCCTCGAGGCTCGTAGACCCTGCGCCACGCGGTGAAGTCCGAAGTCGACCACAGATGCGTTGCTACCCCTTAGGACTAAGTTGGAATGCCTCGTTAAGTTTATCTTCCTTACCACACCCTTCAAACCAGAAGACAGCAGCGCTCAACACTGCTGTTATTGGGCAGAAATAAGTGTGGCGGTGGGGCCCCCGTAGTCGAACTACAAAGGGTTCTACCACCTTTAAAAGTATATCACCATTACAACAAACACTGTTGTTATTAGGTAAAAATTGGTGTAGCGATGGTGCTGCCGGAGTCGATCCACAAAGGGTTAAACCTCCTTCGAATTGTCAACTATAAACCAACAGTTTACTATTTACGGATCTGTATGATACATAAGCTACTAATTATTTGCCGATAAGTTCGACAGTTTTTTCACATAATCACAAATAATTAATCCATCTATTGTTTTGCCTACCAAAGATTGAAATTAGACAATTTCTATCTACCAGATATTGTGAAACTTTGATGTTTTGGTTATCAAAAATTGGATATATCAATTATTAAAAACACGCGTTATCCGCTAAATCTACCAGTTAATATCGGGTTAATCGCTAAAGGAGTTGCTAAAGCGACTATAGTCGGTAAGTAGGCGATTAGCCTCAACCATAAACAGTCTTACAATCATACGCACAATCTGACGTTGATCGTTACTGCGTTGTCTCCGGGATGACTTTGATGTAATGATAACATTGCGACTTCGATATGATAGATGCATTATCACTTTACTATGTATGATGCACTTAGCTTAATATTTATATAGTTGATAGTTGTAATCTTGCGGTTTGATGGAATCACCACTTCCACGTATATTTATTGTTCTGGTCTGCCTTTACTATTTTGGAATTCAATTTACTTTAAAAAATAAAAATAGATACTTACCGAGATTACTAACACGCCATTTTAAAATAACTATTATTATAGTGTATGAATAGTGTGTTAAGGTTAAATATATCCCTTAGTCGGGAGAAGAAATGTATCTGCGTTCGACTTTAAAGTGAGAAATCCGAAAGTTTTTGTTTCGCCTCCGCGAATTAGCATTTTTTTTTCAAATCTCACCAGGTACATTTATGCGGTGAAATAGCTGCCACAGTAACAGATCTCACAAACTCGTCGGAACTCGATCGCAAGTCGAATGGAAACAGATCTACATAAGTTGCTCACTGTTACATTGGAAACAGCAGACAATAGCGCACAACGCGAAAATAAATCGCTCCGTAAAACGGCAACTGTAATTTACGCATAATTTCATATTTCTACGCGTTTAGCTATTTCGCGAGGAGACGGAAGAAAAAACGCCCCGTGATAATACTCAGAAGAGATACTCTCTTTCTATTTGGAACAGATGACAATGTACGGTGGCTAGAGCTTAGTATCAGGTGAATTGTATATATAACTTCGGCACCCGTTTGCCACCGCCAGAAAAATCCCTTTCTCATTCACAGCCGCACTCCACACCCATAAAGACAAAAGCAGCCAAAACCAACGCGCACAGGGATCTGCTTCACCAGGGATCGCACCCAATACCGTGACCAGTATACCAAGTCCAAACATAAACATTTCTCAAATTCTTCGCAGCTTCAATCACACTTATCTCCGGAATGCGGTTAAGCAAACTTGGCACGTAGGAGCATGCATTCTAACAATGGCATTTGCGTTGATAACGTGTGCAAATGTTGGTGCAGTTGACATCCCGCGCCAAGGATTGTCCTTGCCCTTTGTAGCTTACTTTGTCTTTCATCTGTTATTATTAATAGACTATGCAATTCTAGTTGTAGGTCTCTCGAACACCGAGACCAGCAGTGCGGCGTTAAGAGTTGCTGACAAACAATATAAGAAAGGGGATAACCTTTCGGGATCAAACGCTAGAGGTTTAGTCCCAAGTGAAGTTTACCAATCCACTCTTGGAGACCCTATTCAACAATGGTCCCGACACTCTAAAGAGAAAATACACACCCAACAGTGTACAAAGATGGGATAATAATAATTTCAAAATTACTATTAAGCACAGCGGTGCTCTGGATTGAAGGGTGTGATAAAACAGAAGCTATATAAACGAAATTCTGAACATCTAAGGAAGCAACGTATTTGCAGCTAACCTTTAGTAGGATGCTAATCCGTAAAAAGATTCCATACTATTACAATAATCGCAAATAAACCTGACTATAAGAGAGATAGACAACATACAAGTTTGCTAAATTAACATAAAAAAACATATATTTATATTTTACTGAAAACATGTCTAATATCCACAGTATTCATAATAAAAACAAATTTGCTATGTTAAAAGCCGCTTCTTCAGTTTTCGATATTTTATGTTCATGCGAAATTTTGCGAATTCCATAAAAGTTAGTGTCGCGATACTGTACAAATGTTTGGTTTGAGTGAAAATATATATTTTTCGGTGCCGTGCGTGGGAGACGGTGCCATGACCTATGTTTGAACATAACGTGTACAAATAAAAAAACGAGCCAAGAATAGCCGTTTCAACACGTAACGAACACGACTGCTACCTTTTTATCGTTTGTTGGCAAAACTTTGAATATCAGAAATTGTTACATGTAATTTTATACATTTTTGTGGAAGCAGTGCCGGATTTTTTGAGGATTATTTTGTATTTGATTCCAATCTTAATGAAGCTTAAATTTTTATTTGCCGATCCCAAACCGTTTTTGTTTGGTATATAGATGGCGTTGTTTACGATCGTTTGTATTTACAGTTCTTTAAGTTTTCAGCGAATCCAATAATGTTTTATCGGTTTTATCTGATCAAGCGCATCACTATTTACTCCTTTGTTTCAAGATAGAGAATACTAACATTGAAATCGTACAGAAACAAAGAGTATAATAAATATATAAACACAAAAACTAAAGACAAACCTTTCATGTGATTAAGGCGCAAAAAGAATGAGCAAAATATTTGTACGTTACATACTTTGAAATATTTTTTGTATCCTTATCAATATGCATGATTCTTATCTTAAATGATTGTAATAGCTTATAATTTATGCAGTACCGTCGACAAAAAAATAACCGTAGAAGTTACCGAATCGTTACAGTAAGCATGAAGCGAATATCTATTTTTTCTGACCGTACACAGTGGGTACATTTGGATTAAGTGTGGGACAAAAAAATGTTACCGAGGACTTAGGATTAAACTTTAGTAAAACAAAATGGTGGTAGAAAGAAACGCTTAAAAAACAACTCGTGCACGAATTTAATATAAAGGAGTTCCTAGAAAGAACTTAAGTTAATTCTTAATGATTTGAGATAAGTTAATTTTTGATTAGTTTTTTAAGATTGTAAAGTTGAGTCACACCTTTTTCTACCTTTTAACTTTGGTAAGCACAGTTGTATGTTACTTTGAAGGGTGTGGTAAAAGATAGAAACTAAGGTGTTCAAATTCAAGCTCCATATAGAATAGGAGACGCTTGTGGTGATTACATAAGCGTCCCTTATTTTATATGGAGCTGGTTATAGATGTCCATAAGAGGTGTCCATAGTAAATCGTAAAGCTTATTACCATGTAGATGACTACTTAAATGATAAATTTAACGACCCGCGTGGCGGAGCGGTCACCATACCGGTCTGACACGCAGTGGGTTCCAGGTTCGATCCCCGGTCAGACAGAAATCTGAATGATGAATTTAGATTTCTGTTCTGGGTCTGGGTGTTTGTGTATTCGTCTTTGTGTGTGTCTATGGCACCCACGACACAGGATTCCCTAATCCTACTGTGGGGCTGTGAGTGTATAAAGCGTCTAAAAAAAAAAATACGCGAGGTGTAATGTGACTCCAGCTCCACAATAAATGATTATTTTAAAGTACCCTATTTAAAAAAAATATTTTATACTGTTTTAAAAGATGCAACATATGCACACGTATGGAGCTTCTTGCGCTTCTTCTCCATAGTGAAACATTTTCCGAAGCTTGTTGACGTTCAAAAGGAGTTCTGTATGAACTTTGATTAAAGGATTTTTTATTTTGATTTTGATTTTGAAGAAGTTGTCAATTACTATCAGATATACTGCATGCTTTCTTACTTCAATACTACGAAAAATAAGTTAGTTAGATTCGTCATACGTTGGCAGCGGCCAGTGACAACAGGTGAACATGAGTCTTTTTCAATTTTCGTTAAATAAAAGTAATTATCTTTACTTAGCATTATTTAATTCGCGATTATTATTCGTTAAACTACTAAAAGAAGACATCACACTCTTTGCCAACTTGTCCAAAATATTTTAAACAGACCATAAACGACGAATACAATGTTTTTCGATGTTTTCTCTTTTGATGATAAGATAGTTATGCAAATGCAAGCAACATACAGGTTGCATAAGATTCGATAACTCATTGGCGCAAGTAGGGTTGCGAACTAAAAGGTAAAGATAGATCGTAGTTCGTACATTTCGGTTAGAATGGTTCGTAGTTCAACAGCGCACCTGAGTGTGCTACTGAACACGAAGTATTTCAAATGAGCATCAAATTATGTGCAAAAACTCATCTGTGACAGACAATTAGGCAAGGCCCAAAATATTTATTGTTACATATTATATACATTGTATCACCACTCTGTACTCTTGTTTCTAACTTTATCTTTATTTTTAACAAAAAATTCAACCAAATATTACAAAAATACCCTTTTATCGG
>DWRA01001861.1:0-15562 GCA_018250295.1 Spathilepia clonius
TCTGGGGTGGATCATAAATGTCCATGGGCTGCAGTTGCCACTTACCATCAGGTGGACTGCATGCTCGTTTGCTACTCCAGCATATAAAAAAAAAAAAAATTAAAAAATAATCCTACAAGCCCTCGATTGATAGGCCGAGTTTTCGTTCAGTGATCATTCACTGTACTTATTTATTTACTGTTCATTTTCTTAATCAAACAAACATACAAAGGGTAAAATAATGAAACAAATAAAAAAATATAAAACTTTAAAATCAAAATGTCACAACTATCCCCGGTCTCCCCTACACCTACCTAGGTACCTACTTATAATAACCAGGATGTAGCATATTTTTCAACGCTCAAATATCTATATTGCGTGTCTCAACGAAAATGTTTAAACATGAAACATCTGTAGTTTTACAAACTCATTAAATAACTAAAATAAAACATATAAATATCGAATTCATTTTTCGTAAACAAATTCATTGGCGTCCTCGCTTCTTATCTCGCAACACTTGGCGGTAGACGTAACAAATTTACATATCATAAACAACCTAATATCAAGACGAACCTTCACCCACAGAAACTGTTCACCTACTATTTACAGAAAAATAAATTCTCGCTATAATTGTGTTCTACATTTTATATCAAACATTTTATTAAACAATGTCAGACCATTTAGTTTTTAACAAACAGATCACGACAACTGATACTATTCAACACTTTAAAGGCATTAAATTCAGCTTTGGTACATTTTACGCCTAGAAGTCGGCATTTTCCGGTTAAAATAGAATTATCGCCGTAGGGTCATTGAACAGTAAGTGACGCGGCGCGCTAACGGAGGCTAGCAATTTCCTTTCCGATGATTTATGGACTGTCACATTGTAAAAATCTTGTCGCGCATTACTCTACTTCGCCGGTCTCTCCGACTCTTCCTAAACCCACCCTATTAAATGTGGGTCGACCTTGGACGTATCGGTTGCGTTAAAAATTCCCGTACAACTAAGTAGGGTGTAGGTGTAGGGTGTAGGTAGTGCGAGCGCGGTATGGTCACGGGCCTCTCGGGCCGCAATCATTGCAATTCAATTTGCGCCGAGGTACGCGGCGAGCGGGTGCGCCGCACCGGCCAGCGCTTTGTTTACATTACAGCGAGCGTGTCTCACCGCTCCGCCGCGGTTCGATTAAGGACGAATCAATAAGGCAGTCGATAGCGAGCGAGTTTAATAGAGTGAGCCGAGTGGAGCGCCCTCATTACCCCCGCAATTAGCGCACGGCGCGCTCCCGTCGACGACGCACCCCGCGCGAAAAACGAATAAAAAGAGCTGCCCTCAAAATGGCCGCCGCCTCCCCCCGACCGCCCGCCGACCCCCGCGCCGCTTCGTGATTGCATCCCCGCAGCTCTTATAAATATGGCCGTATTCCTCCCGCCTTTACTGATTGCCCGTATACCCCCCGGCCTCCCCCCGCGACCGCGCCGCCGGCGTCTGAATAGATAAACGAGTCCACGTGGACCGCCGCGCTTATAAAAATCGCCTCGTCCAATGACGCCGTTCGAGAGTGACATTCGAGCCAGTCGCCGCGCACGGCCGCGTGTAACTCCGCCCTTAATAAGCGATCTCGGCGTTTCGACCAACCGGGAGGCCGCATTCGACGGATTCCGTTCGCCGACGACGAAGCGGTCCACGTGGACTCGCACACACAGACGCGAGTATAATGCCTCGAGTGGAAATAGCTATGACGGCGAAATGTGCGACAGCGAAAAAATAAAATGCGGTCGGTCGGTGCGGCGGCGGATCGAGCGAGCGAGTGGGTGTAAACAGGGGATATTTTGGTGCGGCTCGTTCATTATTATTGAATGCGCGGCGCTAATGGCACGGCGCGGGTCGCGGGTCGCGCTTCCTGCTCCGCGAGCACGCCGACTGACACGTCCGTCGCCGAGACACCGGCCGCCTCACACAATACAACTGTGCATAATGAGCGCCCAACACACACTACCTACCTACTCATTCAACTGACTTGCAAAATTAATTTCACCCTCGATCGCAGTGACTAAGTAATCCGACGACATGGTAATTTTAATTATCCACAAATCGACAGCGTAAAGCGAGTTTATTTAAAAACACTCAGGTAGAAAACCTGTCTGAAAAGGAAATAGAAGCCCGCAGAGGAACGCGAGGCTGATAGCCATCTACGTGGGTGTATTGTGTCGACCGTCGATAAAGCAAGCATGCTTGTCCGGTAGCCGCGATCGCCGCGACTCGAGCACTTGTCTAAAAAATTAATGATACCTATCTACTCGTCTCGTAACGAAAACAAAATTCGAAGAAGGCTATAGTTCCCAATAATATGTTGATACATTTATAAACGGAATTCTCTACGCGGTAAACTTAATTATTACTTGGCAACTTTATCTGAACTGAAACCTTTCGAGAAAGAGAATGGGGAGTCGAAGCTCATTTCTAACAAAATTAATACGAATGACAAGGTAACATAAAAATAGCATTTTAATTGGATATTTATTTTTGGTAATTTATTATCTAAATAGGTAAATAGCAGGTGGGTAGCAATCTATAGGTATAGGTGGATACGTAACCTAACAACCTAGGTGTTCTGGCTAGATTTTTGGCACTTGAAAGCGTTTGTAGTGTCAATAAAACATTGCTAGATTTTAATAGCGTGAACCAATAGGGCAATAATATTTTAATGCCATTAATTTCGTAATAGGTACCTATGTACCTAACCTAACCTAACCTAAACATTTGATTTAACACTACATAAAACATACTTACCTACTACAACCATAAAAGATACGAAGGTATTAAAAATAGGTGTTAAGTCACACTTGGCTAAGATGGTAAACTATGACCTTAACCACCTTCTGAGAAAAGACTTAGTTACATACCTGTAAGCAGTAGCTGACTAAAATAAATATAATACGGACCTAAAAAAACATAGAAACCGACTAGGTAAAGCGTTTCATTCGCATACGATGATTTTGATTGCGTTTACCTGGTAGGTAACTTTTGTCTGCATGAACAAATTCCTACCTATTACGTCTGGAGCTAGGTTTTATATAATATACCTACCTACCTACCACAAAATAGGCAGAAACAGTAAACCTAGTGGGTCTTTATAAAAATTGTAAAGCGACAAAATTAATCTTAGGCAAGTTCAGCTCCTTTTACCGCGAGCGTAATTTATTTTTAATTTCTCTTTCAAACCTAAATGAGTCCAGGAAGTTTTTATGCCAGGCGTTTACAATTAAACTGAAGTGAATATAAAACACCGACTCACAAAAGGGAGGAAACCTACCTGCCTACGACTATTTAAGTTAAATGCGTTCTTTAGCCAAATAATGAAGACTAAAGACCACTAAACACGTCTAAGTAGTTTTAAAATTTGTTGTAAGGGGGTTCGGAAGCACCAAGAATTAGAAATAGGTATAATAAAAGATTTCTGTGCTACATAGGTGTAATATAAAAGACATGATAGGTACATCGTTAGACAAGGAGTTTTAACGTAGCCCTAGGAAGTATGGTACCTATAGCATTAGACGCATAACTCAGGAAGACTGTAAGATAAATGCTTAAATTTACGAAGTTATATGTCCTGGACTAAACTTGACATCAGACTACTTAGTTATAATTTTTTGCCATTAAAATGGGTAGGTAAATCAAAATATAATCCATTTTTAGGCTTCGATACAAAAAACTAAAATACGTTTATTCACGTCCATCAATAAAATATTAAAATCTGTCTGTAAGTACCAACGAACGCCTTGTAGTATAAAACAGTTCATTACTTTCACACACACACGCACACTTATTTGCAATCATAAATAGAATAACTTTCAAAGTCTACAGTCAATTGGCCATTAAGTACCAAGTTAGCGTGGCTAAAGCTCGAACAATCGGTTACCGAGTCAAATACTTGACATTAATATTAAGTAAGTAGGTGCTCAAAGTATGCGCGGTGACGCATGCGCTGCCAAACAATGTTCCGCGCTCATTAAAATAGCATTCCTTCACGAACGGTACGAACACACTGCCCACCTAATTTCGAGCACTCAGTTCGCCTAATGCCCGGAAATTCCTCTAATCGACTATTGATATAAGATCCGCCCGTGATCTCTGACTATGTCCTCAGCCAGTATTGTTTTGTTAGCTCTGAAATAAGTATGAGTACCTACTACCACAGCACTTAATTATGTAGATCTTCTATTATTATAATAATCAAAATAAACTAGATAGATATACTTCCTCCGGCAACTTAGGTACTTTAGGTATACCCAAGTAGCAACTCAAGATTTTAATCCTGTTAAGAACAAGAGTAGTTCAATTTGA
The DNA here is from genome assembly GCA_018250295.1 of Spathilepia clonius. Classification (NCBI taxonomy): domain Eukaryota; kingdom Metazoa; phylum Arthropoda; class Insecta; order Lepidoptera; family Hesperiidae; genus Spathilepia; species Spathilepia clonius. The sequence goes on from DWRA01001861.1 coordinate 4,325, forward strand.
AAACTAATAAGCTAACGAACTCTATTATTTAAGTAGGATCTAACTATTTTAGATACCTATAGATAGCTGATACCTACGTGAGTATTAGACAAACCCCTATCAAATATAGGTAGGTATAACCCCTAGGTATCAAAATTTCATTCTAAACGATTTTATACCTATTTACCTTCACAATGGTTATAATTGGCATTGTTCAAAATTGTTTATTATACACAACAATAACTTGAAATTCCCAAGTTTAATGAAAAATGGTAGTAAAATAAACATTCTTCGTAAACATTTTTTATTTAAAAGGAATGTTGTGTTCGACAGGAGTTTATGTGTGGCGTGCAGTTGGTTTTACGGCGCTAATAAAATAAGCCATTGAGCGGTAAAATAATTAATTATTTGGCCTGTTATTCGACGTGCTGCGAAGATTCATTCTGGCGAGAACTGAAAATGTTTATGGACTGACAACATTCCATTCGTCCGCCCCTGGACATCACTGCTGTACATTGGGGTCGCTTATTTGGCGCTTAAACATTCCTGTGTCCTTTGCAACCAGCAGTTTTTCACTGCCTTCTTCAGATCATAAAAGTCATTTGGTTGTGGGGCAGTTGAAGGTACTTTGTCTACACGTAGTCGCCACTCTAGGATCCCTCTTCCTCGTCGGCTGTCAGTTCTACGAGTGTTCTACGTGGGCAGTCTTTGCCTCTTGATAATGATAGTTTTGAGAACTATCATGCTAAATCTTTCATCATCTGTTTGTATTTAATGTCACGTAGAAAAACGTGCACAGTTTATTAGAAATTTAAACTTTCTAGGTTTAGGTTAGGTTGGGTTAGGTTACATATTTACAAGCTTTTGTGCTCCTTGCGGACCAACTAACCGACCAACCTACTTATATTCATATTACAGCAATCTATAATCATACCTACGTAATGCTTAGCTATTGAATAACAAATAATCAAAGTATCTGTTAAATGGATAATAGGTAACAAACGATATAACTGTTTAATTGCAAGAGAACAATAACAGTAGATAGGTACCCATTCCGACTAAGTACACAAGCGGGTGTCTATCGCCCACGCCTATTAGCTCATAATCAATCATTGTTCACTCAGTTCTTATTATAGTAAGATTCACACGTTGCAGAACGTTTTGTGCCTAAACTTTTATACGCCTACATGTGTGAGTCGTCTTCAATGGGTGGGTTTACATCCGGGATAATGTATTGATATTCTAATTTGTATTAGTAATAAGTGCAATAACCTACTTATAAATACACGGACATCTAATTTTATTTGTTGCGATCAGTAGCGGTTTTAAATGGTTCATTATCTAAGATCCTTCCCAAACTTGGCATTTTTGTGTAACGAAGTGGTTTATCCTGGTTCTTTTCTCGAAATAATATTGGTGGGTAATAAAATAGATTAGGCACTTAATAGAGGATTAGTGCAACATTTTCTATTACCTAGGTAAGCGCTAGGTAAAATTCTGATATTCTTGCTCGATCCACTTGTGAACAATGAAGAACATACGCCTCTGTAACTTCTTACAGCAGGTCTTAGTGAGTACTTACCTAGTTACCGAACGAAGTTAACAAAGCCCATTCTATACCTAATCTATTAGGTATCTACTAGTGTCTTAAATTTCAATTTATTACAGAATAAAATTTAGGCATCCAAGTGATAGGATACGACTTCGTATTAAACGTTAATAAATTTCGGACAAAAAAACGTAAAGGTGAAGAATGGTCGCCGATCCTTCTGGGAAGCGATCGCCTTGGGATGGTCTGTTTTTGCGACACAATGGCCGGGTTATACAACTAATTGTTCGCGCCGGTTAATTATGCACCTCGTTTTGTTTGCCGAGTTTGTTTGGGACTCGCGGCAGCGGCTAGGGTTGCTACGACGAAGATATGTATCATTTTAATAGTTAATAAGTATTTACCTAGTTTAAATCATTTTCTCTAGTCATTGCTTAAAAGTTTAGATTATATCTATGCACCTAATCAGAAGCCTAGTCTACTTAAACTACTTAGTAGAGTTTTTGTCGGTTTATTCTAATGACATACAGAAATCAATTTCTTTTCTATATATTAATTACACGTTTTCAACCACGACTCGACTCGATCATTATCTACCTACTTTCTGATACTTTTAAGTATCTTAGTTCACATAACTACAATCCTATTTAGGTACGTCGCTACTGGGCAAGTCTTACTCCACAATTAAGGTTTGGACAAGTATTGTGAAGTATGTTCCTGTTCTAACGTCACTTAACCATTTTTTGTTTGTTTCAAAAGAACGTAAATATAATTTTTATAACTTATGTATGCAAGGCAAACCCCTATTTAGTCTCAGAGTTGAGAGGGGTAGGTAAACAGATAACGCGCGGTCACCACCGTTTGTTTTACTGACCGCTGACTTGCCAATTAATCGCGTTGTTTATACTATCGTAATGAAGTATTACTGATCTTTAACACCGTAATGAATGATTACTCTTATATAGACCATGTTGCGAATATGTCAACATTTTATAAATAAGTTAGTAGGTATGTCGCAGAACCATTTGGTATAATCGTAATTACGTGATGAACGCTTAATGAAATAATAAAATATGTTAACAATAACTTTGTAAGTTGCGTGGTAGGGACCTACCTGCGGTAGAATATGGTTAGATTAGATGACAAAGACCAGTAGTAAAATAGGAAATATACCTACCTATAGGTATAAATAGGTACAGGCAGATAACAGGTATCTACCTATATCTAAATAATGCTGATATATGTACCTAACTACAATACCACCTATTAGGCTTCTGAGCGTCAAAATAAAAACAGGGAACCCTTATACATGGATTAGGTATAACTCATTTGTCTATCAGAGTCAATTTTCTCGAAATGTACTGCATCAATTAAGTTTAAATGATCAGAGTTCAATTGTGTTGTATCTATTAAGCATTTCCCAGAACATTGTTAACACAACACATGCCATTTCGTTTATCACTTCATAATACAATAAAGAATATTAAAAGAGACACAGGCGATAAATAGTGAGAAGGGTACGACGGAGCGATGTCGCGGCGATATCGCTTGATTGTTATTTATACGTTATCGCGACGATCGCCCGCTAGACCGCGCTCGCCGAGGGAGTCGTTTAGCCGAGGAAAACATTGTGAACTTTATGTAAACCATCGTGTTGCAATTTATTTTACTACCTCGGCTTTAATATCAAAATTTAAATACGTAGTGTTATTGATATACCTGTAAAAGTACCTACTTTATTATCGCCGCACAAAAATGGACCCATAAAAGCGGTATTTACAGGGAGGACATAAATTTTAGCGCACGCATCAATTGTGAAGAAGCCGCGTCCCACACTCCGCGCGACATATTGTGGGTTTCGAGCAAAACGGCTGCGATTCAAAATAAAAATTAAAGCGGACGAAAAAACGGAGGACAAAAACGAAACGAGCGAGCGTTCGTCGAGCTTTTTTGTCGCGGCTCGTTACTTGCCGCGCTTGTAAATGCTACGTAAATTACGAGATCGTACCGTCCACCCGTTAGTCCGTAACTACTGAAATGTGAGAGGCGTTTGCGAGCGGCCCGACACCGACTTGCCAAATATGTTGACATGTCACGCGGCGATTACGAATGTAATCTATATGGGTAGAGTTACGGTTAAATATAATTATACCTAGCCTGTTTTATTTGTATTGCTCGAAGTTAATACGATTTATCAAGGTTTAGTGAGACTTACGCGTTTTCAGCGAATAGTAATGATTGTACACAGATACCTACCTAATATTTTTTGATAACATTATTTCGATGTTCTGTAAATATTATTTTCCTTATTAAGTTCGAACATGTTCCATGACGTATTTGCGTTATTATAGTCATATTATGAAATTATGGAACCATTATTTTATATAGGTACAAACAATAATTATTTTGTTAGTATATTTTCTTATACCTAAGTATAAACAAATAGGTTGATAATTGATTAACATTTTTTGCTGTAAATTTATATTTTTCACGTGCTAAGATTATAACCTAGGTAGATTATTTTAGATAGATAACTTCTGTAGATACCTATCTGCTCTAGACCTAGACAAGGTAGTCTATACCTCACCCATGTATAATTACCCATTTTTTGTGTTATATCATAGACAAAAAATGGGTGATCGTACTTATAATAAATATTTCTCAATAGTAGTTAAGTACCTCTTGTAAATAGTTCCAGATTGAAAAAATATGACGGTAAAATAGTTTCTATTGTAGTAATAAATATGCAGTAGGCAAACATGCTCACGTGTAATAAATATTTACCGTAATAAAGGCAAATGAGCTTAACTGTACCCACTGATCAACTGATGGCACTACTGGTTACAAAAACATGTGTTATTGGAGGTACACTTATAGACAGACTACAGGTACGTTAGAGTAGGGCTGGCTAAGATTCCTTCATTTTTTACGTAATATAATATTATAAAGTTATAGTAATTATTATTATAAAAATTAAAATAGGTATCTACCAACCTACCTATTTTTTAAGTTTGTAAGTTAACAACATAGGCACTTACTAGTGACTGAGTTTTGTACAATGATGTCACTATGTAGGTACCAGATATTTAGGTTGTAGTAATTTTAGGTAAGTAGGTACTTAGGTACAGATTTGAAGCAGGATTTAAGCACATAAATTATGATTTTATTTATATACCTATGCGTTACCTTCCCATCAGTACTACCTACTTAGGTAACGTAATTGCAGACTACTGTCAAGTCAACGGTTAAATCGAAATGTCATTAGGTAGTCTAACCAACTTTAAAGACGCATCTACCCTTGTCTCCAGGCAGCCCTACGAAAGGGGCAACTGAGATGCTGTTAAGTTCATTTAGCAGGCGCCGCGCTGGAGTGCGATCAAACGCCCCGCAATAAATAGATAGCCACTACTTATCTGATTGCGACCTACCTGAACTACACGCTGACAACCGTACACATGGACTTTTTATTACGGAATATTTACAGAAGTCATTAAATACTTATCTACACACTTATACTTACCTAAAAATAACAAAGCTACGTACATTCTGAACTTGTAATTTTATACGTAAGTAGGTATTTTAATTGATCAGGTAGATTGAAGTATAAATAAGAAAACAATAAATACGCAAATACTGTACCTGCCTATCTATTTACTTTTATAGCGCTATAAACTTACCCAATTTTAACGGATTTATTACTAGACACCAAATAAAGCTCTTTACATTTACAGTGACGACATCCTGCAAAGCTAAAGATCACAATATAGAAATATGTTAAAGTGACACCCTCATCTCATCTCACCCCCTTCAAAAATCCCCAAATAATACGTATCTATTAGGGCGTATATCTTCGATTCGGCTAAGTATTCCTCAAACATGAAGATAGTCGACGAAAAATTCGAGTGGAGAAAATATGTATGGCAGCGGTATGCGAAGATTGCGAAGGGTGGTAGAGGAGGTGGGCGCCGGGGGGCGGCGAGGCGGTCCCCCCGCGAGCGAACATCAGTTCGTTCGCAGCGTCCGTGCGGGACTGTCGTATGTTGTGTCGGATTTCGTAGCGGCGAGGCGCGTGTGACAGACAACGTGGAATACGTGCGTGCTTCCAGTGTTGATATTGTGGCGTGAGTGGTGTATGTGGTGGTGTCCTGTTTATTTAGTGTGTTCCAGACGATGAGCTCGTGTGTTTGACGCGGGATGTATCCGAGCGCGGGCGCAATGAACGCTGCCGCAGCCGCCGCTGCCGTGGCGGCCGCACGGCATCCGGTGAGCGACACTCCATACGTTAGACATAAATCACACGGAGATAATCGACTCGGTCCCACTATCGTGTCGCATTGTTATGATAACTCGTTTTAAGTGAGAAAGCGCGGAGCCGCCGGGGAAAGTCTAACACACGACTATTCACATAATGTGCAAACGGGTCGTGATGTGCTTTGAAGATTACCTTACAATGTTAATATTTGGCAACTTGTCTGTGCATCCATTGTAACTTGTGTTGTTGGTAACTTTGACTAATATTCGACCAACGTTTCTGTGAAAGTAATCAAAAAATGCCATTTACAAAAGATAAATGAGTTTCTATTCCATAAATTTCCCGTTAGAACAACCGGCAACTTAAACTCAAGTTAAAATAGATTTTTTACAAGGATTTATTTGAGTTATAAACGCGCATTGTGCCGGGTGCAACAAAAGAAACGACAATACACGGCGGGGGGCGGCCGTTGGGTATTTTTCAGTCGCGCTTAATTATCCGTGAAATTGACGCCAAAGAATTTTATCATACCATCGAGTACGGATCCGATACACTTATATTTTACCTTTTCTACTCCTTGTAGTTTTAAAAGTTGAATCAGCAATGTTAATTGCACAGTTGTAAATGTTCCGACGGCTTGAGCGGTTTACATACCTACACATTTATTCACATAGTATGTCATCCACTTTTTCTTCAACAGACATTTTAAAACGTTAAAATACTTTCAGTTTTATACAATCTCTATAATAAATTTATAGGCATTAAATGTTTCTTCAATTCTTTGTAACACAGTGTGGAGTAGTCAGAATTTTATTTGAAAGTAAAATATCCTTTCACAAAGTATCTACTAGAGTTACAAGTGAAATATAAAAGCAGTACGTTAAACTCCACTTGGTCGACCGCAGGCCACAGCGCATCTGTCGTCAGACTGTTCGGGCTCCAGGCGACCACAACTCAAAAATCAATTAACAAACTGTTTTATGTTTTATTGCTTTTATTTATACCTACTCAGTGTCTTCATGCTTACAATTATCGCGGTAATAAGGACTTGGCAACCAAATTCTTCATCAAAACTTCCGCCATTCCTTCTTTATGTATCTGGTAGATACTTTAAGTAAAGAATAAATAATGTGCACCGATAACGAGATCTAGGTTTCAAGTTGTAAATACTGTAAAGGCCTAAGTGTTTTAAAGAAAATTGATAACATAAGAAGAGAAGAACTTGTAATTAAAATACATGTTCTATTAAATTGAGGTACTACAGGAAAAAAATCATAATCAAAACATCTAAAGAGTCACGTTACAAAGTTGTAGTTTAGGGTGTTATGTGGCTTAATAAGAATTGTTAATACTCTAGTATTAGGTATATTGCACTCTTTATTTATTTTTCCCTTATAAAACTATATGCAATCACACTGCTCCATTAGCTATATCATGTTATTATGGGTAGCTATGTAGATACCTACTCTGTGAATTAAATAATAAGTTACTTAAATATACACAACCTGCTATAAAATTCACGCCATTATCATGTTCTCATTTGCACGGAGCTTGTAAATTCTACGCTTGTCACTTGGATTTGCCGAGTGTCGGATAACCGATATAGAAGTTAGAATTCAATGCCAATTATTTTTTATCGTATAGTTAAATTTTACGATCACACCAGAGATGTCGTCAATGTATCAGCTTTAAAGAAGCTACCTTTTTGCACTTTTCTTAAAGAAGTCCAGGTCATAGCGCTCCAGGAACACCTCAGGAGGAAATTTATTCTACGTATAAAATAATATATTACGATATATTAACTATTAAATTGTAAAATAAATCTTTAGCTTGTCTTTTGTAAAATAAATGGAGATTTTATTTTACTTATTATTTCATTTCCATTTGTCACAGAACAAAAAAAAAAATTAACTCCACCATATTTAATACCAAAATCCTCAAAACAGACAGAATTTCATCGACATGGATTTAGATATGAACCAATGCGTGTAGGATGCGTCTAACTGTAAGCACAATCAAATACGATTTGTATGCCATAAGCGACGGTGTGTCACCGCCGATATCCGATGACGTGAAATAACGTATTTCAAGTAAAACAAGATAGCGAGGTTTCACTGGTCGATGGATTTAAATATAATGACGACAGGTGGACTCTCTGTAGCTCGACTACTGTGGTGTTGCAGACACACTTCCGCTTCGTGTTCTTTAAGTACAATTAAAGATACTGAAGACGCTTTTTATACTCACAGCCCCACACTAGGATCCCCCGTGCCGTGGGTGCCATGGATACACACAAAGACGAATACACAAACACCCAGACTCAGAACAGAAATCTATTCATCCTTCAAATATCTGTCTGGCCGGGGATTGAAACCAGAACTCAACTGTGTACCAGACCAGTATGGTAACCGCTTCTCCACGCGGGTCGTGAATTATATATATAGGCGTTTATGTTAGTAAAGAGGTGAAAATGCATCAGTGTGCGACTTCAGTTAGGCTTTTTGTTATTACACTTGAAGGTAGCAATTTCTTGCTATTTGATGAAGTAGATAATTATTACCTAGTAGCAGCGTTAAGCGCTGTTGTTTTCTGATTTGAAAGGTGTGTTAAGGGAGACATGCTTATTCGAAACGATCCAACTTTGTCCTTAGCGCTAGCAACGTATCTAAAGCCAACCTCAGATAGCACTGTTATTTTACTTGGGGTTGATTGTAGATGTCCATGAGCGGCAGACGCCACTTACTATCAGGTGGACTGCATACTAATTTGCTACTTCAATAATATAAAAAAAATATATCCCTACAGTTTTTAAAAACCGAGTCAAGCGAATTCAGTCTCACTAGTTCTCTTAATATACTATCAAAAGCATTATTATTTTACAATGGTGTGTTATGTCATTAGTAAGTAGTATTTCTTCTTGGAGCGCTTCCAAGTTCGCTCGCTAGTGTATTAAGTTGCGTCTGAACGAGACATTTGTTCTGTATCAACTCTTCCTTTTACATCGTTCGTAACATTGTAACGACTATTAACATTTTCTAAAGATTTATTATCATCAGCAGCATTTAAATAGTTATGTATTGTTTATAGTAATTTTAGAAAATGATTAATAAGGAGCGTCACATTTGTAGAAGCCTATTTATAATACTGGCTTAAATATAAAAGAAACGTAACCTTTGCACTAAATATAAAATTGACATTGACATGTATTCTGAAGTATTTTAAAGGTGGTAGAACCCTTTGTAGTTCGACTCCGGCGGCACCACCGCTACATTTGTTTCTGCCTAATAACAGAAGTGTTGAGCGCTGCTGTCTTCTGGTTTAAAAGGTATGGTAAGGGAGCTAAACTTAACGAGGCATTCCAACTTAGTCCTCAAGGGTGGCAACTCATCTGTGGTCGACTTCAGTTGGGATTCTGGTCTTATCTGGGCTGGATCACAAATGTCCATGGGTGGCAGTTGCCACTTGCCACCAGGTGGACTGCATGCTCGTTTGGTACTCCATCATATAAAAAAAAGTATAAGCCTAATTTTGGCTAAGTCTTAACTTTACCATTTACATAATGGTTCAGAGTCCAAATAAAAATACAATCAGTTATTTACCAAAGGGAATCCATTGTGCTATTTCTAGTATACTCGGAAAAGATAGTTGGATGTACTAGAAAAACTGCTACGTCACAATTTCTTTGTAAGACGTATATTGTTTGGAGTGATGTGATTAGACCGCCCACAGCTATTTTTGCACATTTGCAATTTCCTTAAAAACTCGCTTTGACCTTCTTTTGTATGTCTGCTCCAAAATAACTCCTTAAAACTGGTTCAAGTTAGAAGCGGTGGCGACAAGACGATTGTTTAAAAACAATGTGGTTAAAGAGGAAGACTGTTAAGCTGTAACTATAAATTAAACTGACCCACTTAGTATAATTTAGCATGTATGATGCAGCCCTAAAGGACGGCAGAAAGATAATCAAAACTATTATTGACGTTTTGCTCTAAAAGGTAGTAGAAGAAGTATGGTTCGACAAAGGTGGTACAGTTACACTTATTTCGAACTTCGGGAATAAGGGGAGGATGCCGGTAAACATACGTATGAGGCGATCATCTTAGTCCCCAAGAGTAGCAACGTATATGTGTTCGACTTTCGGTAAAACCCTCTGTATGGAAGTAGTTGCTTACAGATGTCCATCGGCGGCACTGACCATTTATCATCAAGTGCATGTTTGTGTGCAACTTTAACCTTAAAAAAAATTGGCGAGTTTGAGTTTGGGCTCTCTCTGAATGTGCTAAAAATTGTATTAAATCCGCTACATCTCCTGCTTTAATCCTCAAGTTCATCAGTGCAGTAACGAACCGAGCGTAGGTGAGGCCTTTGTCCTGCTCCTGCGTTGAACCGCTTCGCGAAAAGAAAGTCGACGTCAAAGCAAATGTCGGAGGTCACGGCTGCGCGAGCAGATTCTACGTAAAATCTATATCTATACTATTGTTACGATTTTTGTCTGTTTATTTGTGGGTTTCGCGCAAAAAACATTTTGTTAAAACTGACGAAAGTATTTTTTGTTTTTTTTTTTTATCTTGATGGAGTAGCAAACGAGTTTACAGTCCACCTGATGGTGAGTGGCAACTGCCGCCCATGGACATTTGTAATCCAGCCCAGATAAGACTAGAATCTTACCTGAGGTCAACAACAGATGCGTTGCTACCCCTGAGGACTAAGTTGGAATACTTCGGATAAGTAGATCTCCCTTACAACACCCTTCAAACCAGAAGGCAGCAGCGCTTAACACTGCTGTTATTAGGCAGAAATAGGTGTGGCGGTGGTGCCGCCGGAGTTGAACCACAACGGTTTATACCACCTTTCAAAATACATTTCGGTTAGGTTTATGTCATGTTACTTTTTTAAAACGCTGGTGGAATCGCGAGGGTGCGTTACTAAAAAATCTACTTTGGAAAAGCATGTAATTTCAAATGTGATCATCTTTAAATTTTCATTCATTGGCTACAATGTTCCTTAATTTTTATTTCTTAGCTAAATACTTTTTGAAATAGTTTCAGCTAGTCCAACCACAAAAATTAATTTAACGTGTTAAAAATTACGGAGCCACATTTTCATTTACACCTGTATCATCAAAAGAAACAAAAGCCCAAAATACATCTAAATTATAAAAAGCAGCAAAAAACAAACACATGGCCATTCCCATTGAGGAAAGGAAGAGAACGTGTTAATATCCACATATCAATTACACGCATAATTCGATTGAGGAGCGATTTGATTGAATTAATCCGGCCATGCGTATGCGGGCGCCATGCGCTGGCGCAGGCGTGGTAGGTGGGGGGGGGGGGGGGGGGGGGGTGGCCCGGGGGGCCATATTGCCTGCTGATTTACCCCCGGCCCCCCGCCCCGCCGCTCGCGTGGGCCGCGGCCGGGCGCGCCGTACTCGCGCCGGGTTTCCTCGTCCCCGCGC
>DWRA01001862.1:0-15562 GCA_018250295.1 Spathilepia clonius
ACACTGCTGTTATTAGGCAGAAATAAGTGTGGCGGTGGTGCCACCAGAGTCGAACTACAAAGGGTTCTACCACCTTTCAAGTAAGTGGCTACCGCCGCCCATGCACATCTGCAATCAACCTCAGATTAAATTAGAGTCCTACCTAATGTTGACCACAAATGCGTTGCTACTCCTAACGATCAAGTTGGAGCGCTTCGGACCAGTAAGTCTCTGTTACAACACCCTTGAGACCAGAATGCAGCAACGCTTAACACCGCAGTCACGAGGTAGAAACAGGTGTAATGGTGCCGCCGAAATCGGCCCATAAAAGATTCTACCGCCTTCCAAACATATACAGGAACTTTATATACGGAATGTATTTTTTGTTGTACTTTTTTAAAACAGCCTTTCCTTTAGTTTATTAATTTCCCAAAATGTATGTAATTTCCCAAAATTTGATTATTATAAACAATATCTACTTCCCGATATCGGAATATTACAGGATGTATTCTGTTTTTCCAATAAAATTGCTCAAAACCCGGCTAGATAGGCGTTAGATTTTTAAAAATCGAATGATTCAGTTTTATTTTTCATCAACATCGACTCGTAATTCCTTTCAACGTTTAAAATCCAATCCAATCCGCTTATTTTCGATTTCCCCATCCACGCCTACTTGAAAAAATCGCTCTGCGTGCTAAGGGCCAACAGGGCTAGGGCTATCTAACGACTCTCACCTGCAATCCATTGCACGTATAGCGAACATTCTAGAATACATACATATGCTATATACGTTCATGGTAGTACAGAAATAATATATCTATATATTAACGTGATACGTGAAGAGAACACTTTATACGCACGACACGGCGACCCTGCATATTGATATATAGATATTATATTATCTTTATCAATATCATATCTCATGATATCATTATCTCATGACATCGCCCGCGTGCACTTCATTAAAATGTTAATTTTCGCAAAAGTCTAACTCCAGTTATTATTTTGTACCAAAGAAAACTAAAAAATATATATGCTAAAAATTGTTTTTAAATATAATGATCATTATCATCATTAAAATATAGGTAATTGAATATAAAAGGCTTCAAATTGTTATCCTTTGTATAGTTAAAAATTCAAATGTAGAAAGAATTTTTGGTTCATTTTACGGATGGTGCATTGTGATCAGGTGGCACGGCGTAAGGGGCGATTGGACCGGATAATCCCTGCAACTGCTCCACGCTAACTGTTACTGCTCAGATGCTACCCTCGACGTATGCAACCCCCGTGACTTATGATACACCTAAACAAGATTATACCTTTGATGGCGCACCTGTCGCCGTTTGATTCCCTTACGTTTTACTACCCGTCAAAAGATAACAGATCATTCAAAGAATAATTCCAACTGTTACATTTCAATAGCCTAACATGTTTTTAAACTGTGTTTTTTCTTTAAATAAAATAATTTAATACAAGTAGGTATATTTTGTTTTTATTAAAAGTATTAGAGTCCTTTTTAAAATCGATATTTATGTGTTGTAAACCACACTTTTAATGTCTTAATTCAGGTAAAACATATAATAATTTTAACTAACAACGTAAGCTACCTACAATAAACATAGCTTTATCACATATTTTATACAAGTACTTTCTCGGAACATCTGTGTATAACTGTTTTTTATTGCTACCATTTCAGACGAGATTTCTCGAACGAAGAAGTCAAGCTCGACTCGTGTCTATAATTCAATTACAGTACAGCCCGCAACTACAACTTTACAATCACAATCACACTGTCTTCCACTAATGATAACGATGTTTATTCTGTAACGAGCGTCGGAAGCGCGCAATAAACCCAACCGACGTCATTACCACGCCAGCAAACACAAATTGACAAGCAATATTTCAAACTCAATGATTATGATATCGGGCGGCGAATACCATAAAATTTAAACGCCTAGGGTTGAGCTCAGTGAATGGAACAATTACCCGGTTAGAGTGTATGTGTTGGTGTCGCGACAATAACTTCATTAGTGGCAAATTGCGCGGTGCTAGTCGCTTAGGTACGCGTCTCGTCGCAGACGGGTAACGAGCGAATCAGCCCGATTTATATCTAGACATTGTACAAGAATCATTTTGTGTATAATATTTTGATAGGCGTGGCAGTTGTGTTATGGAATATATAAAAACATTTCTACACATTTTCTTGAAGTTTTCACTTTTAAAATTTTATTGTGTACGATATAAAAACTTAAAATAATTTAAAAATAAAATTATATAAAATATTTATGAAATAAACATAAATAAAACTGACACAAAAAAACATCCTAAACATTATATGCAACAATAGGATTTTGTTTTGCCTTGGACCACGTCTGACACATAAGATGTCTGTAGATATAATAAACACACTAAAAGACTTCATTTATTTCGACAGACATTGAACGTGTTGTATAAGACGAAACTATATTTCTCTGCACAATGCTTTGACAGGTACGACCCCCGTTTCTATAGTCGTGTTACGTAAGGTGCAAATTCTGTATAGGACTGTATAGGACGATATGATTTTGTTTTAGCACAAATCGTGTTCGACACGTGGGATGTCCGTAGATATAAATCCACTATAATATACATCAACATCTATCTAATTTGAAGAGGCGCTAAGAGATACCATCATTAATCGTCTATCGTTCACTCGCAGTGGTTGGTACAATAACCTAATAGTATTAGTATGGTGCCTGCTTCGCGTAATGTGATTTCTGACAATATCGGGGTGTTGTCCCTTATTATGTTCATTGTCAAGTTGTTTTTACCACAACAATATAGCGTGTCAAGCCTTTATTGTACAAAATTAGGAGCTATATGGATGTCAGCGAAAATAAGTGGCTGTTGGAGCATATGTGGCTGCAATCACTATTAATCATAAAAGGGGAAGCTTGTTTCATAATTCAAATAGGTAGCAACGGGTTCTAGCAACTGATTTCATAAAAAAAAGTATAAGTAAGTAATTCGGTTATTATCCGATTAAGGAGGGGTTATAATAAATTCAGCCGCAGTCATGTTATCATCACGTATGTTGCAAATTAAGCAAAATTCCGAACACTCTAAAAAAAACAGTCTATATGTATAAATATATGTATATATATAATAATATATATGTATAATAATATATAAAAGTAAGTTGAATAAATTAAATAAAGGCTTGTAATAATATGATTTTCTTTTTGTTTTTTTAATTTTTAATTTTTCTCTTTTTTTATTTTTATCAATCGGATGAAACAAATTAATATATTAAGATAAATAAGTCTTTTTAATTGCTTAGCAGATACAATTCAAAACTCCGCGAGCCAAATCAATATCTATTTAGGCAAAAGAGTCCTTTCCTCATACAACATGGCATACATTTTGACAGACTTGTGGAATAGAAGATTCGGTGCACCTATAAAAATTGAACCAATCAACTTTTCAAATAGCATTAGCTCAATTTGCCTTAGCCTTGATTCTAACTTATTAACCCATCTACGTCCTAAACGTTTATGACAATATACTGTCATAAAGTTAAAATAAAATATTAATGAGAGCGGTAAATTATAATAACGTGGAATTAAAAATATCCTATCAGACTTCGCGATTTAACACCACTAAACCGCACCCGTAATTATAACACCAATTTAATTTACAGCATTTTCAGAATTTCGGAAAACCTTTTGCAATATTTTATAATGACAGCGCGTTGGGCGCGTAGCGTGGCTTGTGGCGATCATAGTCTGAAAATGTACTGCAATTAATTTCCACGCTGATCGCATTACGTATTCTGGTTTAAGGGGTGTGAAAAGGCGTATAATATTTTTAATACGTGCTATCTAACTATACGTATAAAGGGAAATGTGACTGACTGAAGGCAGACGGGTTACCTGATGGCAAGTTGTCACCGTCATCGTTGGGCATTTGCAACATCAGAAGAGTCGCCAATGCATCGCCGGCTTTAGAGAAGAGCTCTTTTTGCGTCTTAGAAGAACTAGTGAAGATAGAAACCTTAAATTTGGACTATGGCTCCTTTTATGATGTCCCATCTACCATACCATTCCATCGCTATGGTGGTCGTAGAGGGATTGAAAGTTTGTTCAAATTTGATGATTTTGAAGCACATTATAAATATTAGTATTTGGCATTATACTATCGACGACAAAAGCTTTTACTGCATGTACATGGGACATTCCAACTTAGTCCTCAATAACTAATGCATATGATAGATATTACATTAGCCTATTTTTTTGTAAGAAATCGACATACTTACGGAGTTCACCACCTTACCAACAAGCATGAGTTCTGCCTTCGATTGTAGGATAGACAGAAATTTACATGATAAATATGTTTTCAGTCTTGGGTCTTGTTTGTGTACCTCTATTGTTGTACCCACGCGAAGACAATCTTTTTAGACGACTATGAATGTAAAGCTGATTATTATTAAACACTTGATAACTTGTTAACAGGTGTCCATAAGCTGTAGAGTACAATTAAACTTAGCAAGTATCATTACTTGTTGCATACACTAATAAAAGTGACAAATCTAGTATGATTCAACTAAGGGTACTACCGCGACACAGATTTTTAGGTTGCAGCAGTTCTTTCGTTACGGGTGAAGGGTGTGTATGCTATTTGGCCCTAAACATGGACCGACTATCTTAGCGCTCAAGTATAGCAACGCAACTTTAGCTAGGACCTTCAGGTAGGATTCTATATGTAGTTGGCATTAGATGTCCATGGCTTACCACTTATCATCAGGTGAACTACATGCCCGTTAAACCCTTTAATCTTATAAAAAATATTAAAAATAGTACACTCTGGATAAGCTATCATTACCACGCATATAAAGGGCTGAAATTGTTTAATGAACGGTCATATTTTCCGTTTGATTGGAGATAATGATGTTTCAAAGTGGGGAGGCTGAGCATATGTCAATGATCATCCCCTGGCCACCCCACGCCAATTACGGAGGTACCTAGCTTGGCAGTCCCTAGAGAAGGGGATTACGTGCACATCGATAATATTAGATAATGATTTATTTGAATTATCAATTTCAAAAAACTATTTCTAAATTGAATAAGAAGATTGCGAGATTGAAGATGAATTTTGTATTTGTTTTGTAGATAGATATTCCGTTTTACATAATTTCTCTGCATGTACTTAATTATCTTTTTCATAGATTTTTTTAATCATTTATTGCCACTAAAATATAAAGAGGAAAATAAAAAACTAATACTAATTAAACTAAAATTAAAAAACTAAACTCAAAATATTTAAATATAAATAATACTCTTTTTCATTTTTTTTATATTTGTACATTTTGAACTTTTTCACGTACGTAATACATTTATTTTAGACATTATTTCTTGAGTTGGTTATATAGGTATGTTACAATTTTCTCCAAAATAGGTGTGTCGCAATTGTACATCAAAATAGAAAACCTATACGCGACAATAACTCGTTATAATATAAATTACTGCTGAAGATAGTAAAAACGAATAGTTGTAGTAGGAGCATTAGCAAAAGCAGAAGTACTAGTAGTAGTATTAACTTAGCGGTCCCACGACATGAGGACGCTTAGATCAAAATATTAAAAGTGTTGTGAAATTTTGTGGGCCAGGTAAATATTATTTTTTTACTTTAAAAAAAATTTTTTTAGCTGTCGGAGGTTCTTTATTTTTAATTTAATTTTTATCTCCAAAATAAATGTGTAGCAATTGTACATCAAAATCGAAAACCTATGCGCGACAATACCTCGTTATAATATAAATTACTGCTGTAGATATTAAACGAAAAACGGAAAATCATATTCATTTTCCATGTTAACTTTTCGTAGCACTCCCCAATTAAGCATGTTCCATCGATGTGCATTATTAAGCAAAAAGAGCAAAAATCTCCGCACAGACTCGAATCATCGCGAAAAAAGATCAAAAACGAATTTAAAATCGACGTAAAAACAATCGCGTTGGCTGTTTTCGGGTTCCCTTTTTAAAAACGACATTGACGGACATATAAATCAAAGAGCGAGTAGCTTCCCACAAAATTGGCCGGATCCCCCACTAGGGGACATCGAACACGCAATTATAACGCGAAAAATACTCCGTACCGAAACACAATACCTCCATTCCACCTAACTATTTGTTTTTTTATCAAATAAAAACGGGAGAATAAAAGCAAACAGTCCTCGAGTTTTAACAATCGACAAACACGTGAACCCTTACGTTAATATTTTAACGTCACCTAAACACTTGCAAATGGGGTCCGGTGCAATGAAGAGCGTTTTGAATTATTGGCTCTAAAATTGAAAATATGTAATACTGTGTGTGTATGTGTTATACTGTGTGAAATTCGCCTTGAGTATCGCATTATTATTAATAATAAATATTTTTATCTATTTAGCGTTAATAATTCGACTAAACCCATTTTAAGTTTAACTGAAATTCCTGAAATGAAATACCCTTAATGCCCTGACTTGGACCATACGAATAATAACAAATAATAGGAAGATGATTCAGAAAAAACTAAACATAAGGGTGGAAACAATAAGTTTTATTTGAGGATTGTAAGTTGGCAAATACTATAAAATATGATCAATTTCACGCCACCTCTGGCATGGAAATTAGTACAGAACGTTTATTACCAGCTATTATTCATAATCCCGCTGATATCAATGACCGGATTTATAGAGGATATTAGTGTGTACACATTTTATGTATGCCTTAAGTGTAGGCCATTGTTTGAAAATTTTTCTTATTTATTTATTTATTAAAAATATTAATGATATTGATTTTGAAAATATTAATGATATTGATTTTTTTGAGTTTTAATTAAATTTTTATATGCATTTTAACATAATATGGTATCAATGATCAGATTTTAGTGGATTTTTGTATATCTTGGATGCATTAAGTGTAGGCGATTCTTTTGGAATGTTTTAGATTTTGATTTGAAAATAATTTTTATAGTAGTTTAAATATAGGTATATATATAAAATAATCTAAATACTTTGACATTTTTTTATTAAATTAAGGAAAAAATACTCATTAAAAATTTTACCTAATTAACTTAATTCATAGACAAAATGATGTGACATAATAAAGTAGATTCTCCAGCTAAATTGCCATAGATAAATTTACTTATATTTTATGTCAATATGTACTATAGTATATTGTTTTCGGCATAGAAAATTAGTCTGCTATACCAGTAAAATTTATAAAATGCTCATTTTATAGCACCTGCGTTATGCCGCGCGCTATTTTATCAGTATCCGACTAGATGTCTTTATCATATTACGTGTGAATGAATTTCGAGAGGAGCTGTCATCATCGCTTACAACACTTAAAGCCCTTTTTGGAGATGTCCCGATACAGATAAATCGGGGCGCTGACTAACAAAATGTCCGTTTGTATCTAATACCAAAAAAAGATAAAAAAGGGTACACACCTTTTGTGGGGCCAGGAAAAGGGCGATTCTTTGTATTATTTACAATTTTGCTTTTGTAACTTTGTATTGTTTAGAAAGGAATATATATGTACCTATTCCGACATCATTGTAAAGCAAGATATTGATTTAATTGGAAATAATTGGTTTAATTTTAATTAATACTCATTTAAGTCCTCACCAACCCATTGCTGTCCTGTCCCACTGCTGGGCACAGATTCCGTCTCCAATTGAGAGGAGCTTAGGCCATACGTGACCTTTAAGTACGAGTGCCTACTATTATTTATATCAAACAAGTTAGCTCATCCAGATATCTTCCTTCCACAAAAGGTAAATCGTTTCGCTAGCGCCACCTGTCCAATCCAAAAGTAATCAATCTTTCACGCCGAAACAAGCCACCATTCAGAATCATTTAAATCGTTCGAGCGGTTTTAGACGCGAATACCTATGAACACACGTTTCCATACATAATTATATCGATACCAATATCGAATAAGACAGTATCTCAGGTTACGTTCTATTTCAAGCGCCTACAATGTTGACACGTCAGGATTATCGACGTGTCTTTAGTACTGATAGTTACTAAGTAGTACTAGTAGTAGTAGTGGTAACACTTTTTTATGTAATAAAGTAGCAAACGAGCATGCAGTCCACCTGATAGTAAGTGGCAACTGCCGCCCATGGACGTTTGTAATCCACCCCAGATAAGACTAAAACGTACCTGAAGCCCACTGCAGACGCGTTAGACTTGAGAACTAAGTTGGAACGCCTCGGATAAGTAAGTTTCCCCTCACCACACACTTGAAACCAAAAGACAGCAGCGCTTAACACTGCTGATGGCCAGAGTCGAACCAAAAAGGGATCAACCACCTTCTGAAAGTATTATGTACAAAAAAGAATAGAAAACTTCGTAAGAAACAGAAGCAAGACGAAAGACAAACCTGTGACTTTTTGACTCATACTAAACAATTGTTCTATTTAAAGCCTTGTTCAATGCGGCTGTCAATATTAAGAATAAGCTAAGTGCCTTACTTTCCTATTTAACTATAAAGTATACTAACTTATAAATAGTACTTAAGGTATTGTCCAATTTCAGACCAAAATTCCATTGTCAAGATGACTTTGACGTAACTAGTGAATTACTATATCTGTCGATTAAACCTCTATAAATCCGCAACGTCAACGACATACAATACTTATTGCCAATAACTCAATACGTAGTATACAACCTTTGGCCGTCTAAATTCAGAGCGATACGAGTTACAAATTTCATAGCCGCGCCGCCTTATATTTCTCGTCGACCGAACGTCGTACTAAACAATCGATTATCGACCTTAACATCCAGTAATAAGGAGTGACGTAAATCGAAAGTTCCGTAGTGGTCAGGGCGGCCGATGCCTGATATATGGTGACCGTGTTTGATTAATCGACGCTTGGAATTGAATCGATTCCACCGAAAGACCTTTCACGTTTAGTGATTGTTTTAACTCACCTCTCTATACTTTGAACGATAAACCGACTGTCGTTAGACTCGGCGATTTGTTTTCTATTGTCGTATTGATTTCTACCTCCACTATTTCTATTGTTCATGTTAGAATATTTGTCTACCTGTGTTATATGTATTAATGTTTACAACTTATATTAAATGTATCGATAATTACTTTGAAAAAACGTCGGAACTCAGTATTTTTTGACCGAAAACAGAGCGTAACTTGCGTACCCTCTCTACCAACTATGTGATTCTAATCCGGAGGCACCACTGCTACTCTTATTTCTTTGTACTGTCTTCTAGTTTGAAAGGTGTGGTAAGGGAGACATACTCATCCCAGGCGTTCCAACTTAGTGTTCAGAAGTATCGCATTTGTGACAGAGCTCAAGTATTTTTATTAACTGGGATCGATTACAGATGTCCCTGAGTTGCCACTTACCATCAGATGGACTGCATGCTCGTTTTCCACTTCCGGCATACAAAAATGATAGTGCCGTACAAAAATACTTAGGTACTAACATATCAATACTACATAATTCTATTCGACGATGATGAAACGGAAATGAAACGGTTTAACTACGTAGCCGTACCTCGGGGGGAATTTATCCCGCAATGCATTTGTAGTAACCGCACACTGGGATTATTTAGAAGCAAATGTGTTGTGGTTTTCAATAGGCTGCGCATCTCCTATTATTAGTCTATATCCGCATTTACAAAGTCCATTGTTAACACAATATATTTTGGATTTAAGATCACTGTGTTTATTATTTGGTAGGAGTGTTTTGGCGTTTAAAATATATGTGTAAATGTCGTTGCTGTTGTCGTCGGCGCATTACTGTCCCACTCCTGGGCACGAGTCTCCTCTCGGAGTAAGGGGTTTAAGCCATAGTCCATAGCACTGACTAAGTGCGGATTGATGGACTTTGCACGCTATTCAGATCCTTCTTTTTTAAGGAGTCTCAAGCGTGTAAATTTCCTCTCCATATTTTTTCCCCGTTATAGAAAGAGATAATTAATTTCTAAATTAAAATATTTGCACATTTGCCAAGTTATATGCTACAAATAGGACAGGAGAGACTTCCTTCTTCCCTGAAATTGGTCATAGAAGTACCTTGAACTTTTCATCACAGTCTTCATTCGTTTTTGATAAATATCGATGTAAATCGTAATCTTCAAACCCAAACGCAATGTTTTCTCAATAGAAAACAAGTGCCTACTATCTACTACTACCTACTACCTACCTACCACTACCTACTATCTACAACAATTTGTGGATAAACATTTTCAATACTAAAAAATGATCAAATTTTGTCATGTGTAACAGTAAAAAATGTTTATGTAACTCATACCCACCATTAATAATTAGGATTTAATAGGCTCACAGAAAACAAATACAACTTTAGACCACTTTCGGGCCGTGTAGGTATCACCGCAACTTGGGCCCGGATTCGGGGAAACGGCGTCAAGACCGCGGACGAGCGCTGCTAGCGCGTACCCGTAGTACCAACAAAGCGTTCAAAGAAACAACGTGGGGTTTTAGCCGGTAGGAGTCCAGCATATCCTTTCCGCTACCCCTGCGACTGAGGGGAACCTATGATGGGCTTTCCCACAAAAAAAAAGTATCACAACACTAATTTCTGTGCACCCATTGTGAAGCAGTTCTGCGTCCTCAAAGCAAGTACATGCCAGTTTACATACAAATCAGGCGATCATTATAGCTTAAATTCGCATACTACGCAATATTTCCATAGGAGTCAACATCTAAAATCAAATATCACACTATACCATTATTAACAATTGCCATTGCAGAACTTCTAAAGTTTATGAGCAATTTCGTCAGCTTACCTCGTAGGGCTGAATACAACCGGCTTGTTCCGATCGGTTAGGTAAACTATTTCAATAGCGTATAACCATGTTGACGGAAAGTTCCGGGAAGTTTGTCGGTTGTTTGGTAGATATTCCTGTACATTAATCTATACAAATAAATACAATATAATAATGTTTTATTTTATTTTATTTTAATATAGTAATGTTTTTGTTTTTATATTTTTGTATTTCTTTTTTATACTTGTGTATATTGTGTAATTTTTTTTTTGTACCTATATATATTTGTTGTAACATATGAAATATATTTTAATACAATTGAAGTGTCTGTAATATCGAATTATATGTTTTTTACTAAATGCATATGAATAAGTACGATACGTATAACAAAAAAACAATTACTAAGATTTTAGTGTGTCTGTTTGTTTGAGGTAATCATCCAAACGGCTGTACTGATTTTGACGGGACTTTTACTGGCAAATAGCTGGAGTTATAAGGAGTAACTTAAGCCATTTTTTATTTCTAGAAAAATGTTCTAGGGTACCGCGTAAAAAAATTGTTAAAACTGTTGAAGGTATAAAGTTTTGATTATATTTATGTCAAGTTTCCTTTTTTTAAAACGGGTAAAACCACAGTGATCAACTAGTGAAAAATAGACTTGAAGTTTCATCGATGATGACAATTATGTTTTTCGAAAACTGTAATTAATGTTAAATGGACACTGCGGAACTTTTTAACCATAACTAAAAATACGTTGAACCTGAGTTATAAAGGTTGAGTTATAAATGTTCCTTTATACCTGTTGCTTGGTACACTATCTTACAACTGGCGATATAGGACTACGTTTTACAGACAATGGGCTTACCTTCCACAGTTTGCATAGAAGCGCATATTTTCGGATAGAGAAACCGGTTTACTTGTGACCGGGTGAGGTTATTAAATTCGTATAAAGAGACGAAGACGTAAGGCGGTATTTTTAACTTCTTTTCTCTTTAGCTTTTTTATCTAATCGCTTCTCTCTCTTCTGCGATTGATTCACTTTTTATTTTTACACTTTTTTTTGTTTATCCGCAGGCATAGTATTATTCGGTACATCGGATTGAGTACTGCGATTTGGCGCTACGACTCAAATCATTCCGACAAGTATATGTAATTCGCTCTTATCACAGGACATGTAAGCAAGACCAAAATTCTGATATTCCTGCTCGATCCACTTGTGAACAATGGCCAAGCCAGGGTCGGAGGCGGTTGCGTAGCCGGTGTGGGTCCCAGGGGCTGCGGTCGCGACGCGCGCACTCATTAGAGAGCGCGGCGGCGCACGCGTCGGGTCACGCGCCTCTCTTCATTACCAACCTCTTTGCCAACTTTATTATTTTTCGCCACGTGCCTATTATGACCGTTTTTATTTTTTTTTCCCTCGTAAACTCCTTTATCCGTGTAATCGGATACCGGCGAGCGGGCAGGCGGGATTACTGTGACTTAATGGAATAGACGATCGTGGGTGATACGTGATTCGATCAACATAAACAAGCCATTTAGCAGGGCTCAAGAGGTTAATGGCAGTATTAGTTGTCAAGCGCCGTTCATTTGTAATTACGTTCGAAAACTAACTAATCACTGGATGATTGGATCTTTGAAGAACTATCCATTCTAAATTGATTCACACTGTACGACATAGATGCTTTATTTGAGTCATTAGGTTTACCTTCAGGCACATTAGGGCTTAGGTTTTGAACAATTAATACACAATTTTTGCCTATGAATGTAGCTTCTGTATTTGTGAAATTGGTATTGAAATAAGTATAATGATTAGACGTGTGTAATAAAAAGTTTTCTAGCACGATGAAGAAAATTTAAAAATTTCCTTGCAAATTTTGCAATGTCCTCATAATGTTTTCAAAGTTGAGTACAATCTAGCAAGCAAGCAACTATTCTTTTTAAAGTCTTTGTTATAATATTAGTTAGTCCATCTGATGGTAAGTGGTCACTGCCGTCCATGAACAACTGTAGCCAATTCCACATAGAACGGTTTCGTGAAGTGACCACAGGTACATCGCCACTTCTGAGAGGTCATAAGTTAGTCGGCACCTTCCTTCCACCGAAACACAGAACTGATTTTAACTATGTATAAAACTTAATAAGAACTGCTTAAAAGGACTAAATTAAAACACCTATATGTCTTCTTTACCATGCCCTTTAAACCAGCACCGCTTAACACTGCTGTTATTAGATAAAAATAGATGTGGCGGTGGTGTCTCCGGAGTCAAACCACAAACAGTTATACCACTTTTAAAACCCATACCGTGTTTTTTTATTTTTTCTATTTATATATTATTTTTTATATCTCATTCAATTGCGAAAATTCGCCAAACTAAAACGAGATCCGCGCCCGGCAGCGAAGCATACCTATTCATAGGCACGTTAATATATAAAATTCACAAAACTCCCGCATCTCAATAATTTAATATCCAATATGATCCGAGGTTTGAGCGCCATTGGAAATGAAGAGCTACGTAATAGGCTACTGGGAGATGAAATACGTGTATTTCCAAATAAAAAATATCGCTGTATATTAAAATCAGTGTAGATTGATTTTCCTACTTGTGTGCCTGATTTGAGTTAGGTATTAAACGGACGCTAAGCGCTAAGCGTCTACATTAACGGAGTCCTTCCCGGAGTTCTCAATCCCTCCGGAAGGCGTACGCTCATTAGAAAGGCCTGTCGGCTTTCCTCTATTCAGTGGTACGCAACGCTCGCAAGTTTTATACGCCTGAAATCAAGTAGGATTTGTAAGGGCGCGTGTCGGACGCGTGGCCCCTCGCTACTCTATTATTCGCTCGCCTACTTATTTGTTTTTACGTGATTTAACATGTTTATTCGTCGAGAAATTCTCCAGTATTAGCATTGAATTTCAAACGTTGTTGGAACTGCGCGTGCTCTGTTGTACTGTTTGTTTAAACTCATGATTTAATGACACTCGTATTTTTCTACGTGAGTGTTGAGCTTGGAGTGATTATTGTTCTAATTTAGTTTTATAATATAGAAACTCGGGTAAGTATTTCTACCTTACCACAGCCTAGGATAATACAACAGAATACAGCAGCGCTTAACATTGCTGTTATTGGTCAGAAATAGGCGTGTCCATGGTGCCTGCGGAGACGAGCCACAAAGGGATCTAGGAGACAATTCGTCTACTTGTCTTTAAATATTGATGAGTATCCGTTAACCTATAATTAGTAATAGGTCTTAATTTGTTATTTGTTAATGGCATTGAAAAGTCAAATATTAATAGCTATAAAATATATGCTACAATAAGTCTGGAGTCTGATCTTTTAATCGCAGACGCGCGCCTCCGACTTTTAGAAGTCATGCGCGTATTAAAATTTAATTATTACTGTCCTTAAAAACTTACAGGTTTTTGAAGCGCGTAATTCGCACTTGGCTAGCACAGTGGACCTTGGCCTAACCTCTACTCTGAACGGAGACCAGTGTTCAATAGTGGAACAGTAACTGATTGACTATATATTACTTTATGACTGAATATAGCTCATACATACTTACAAATACTTACAGTACGTATAATCTCGAAAAAACAGAAAACATATCGGCAGTGCCCTTTAGAAACAGTTTTAATTGCATTTTTACGAGTTCAAAATCCATTGAACACGTGCACTGATGGTAGGCTGACGACACGCGATGAATGCTTGACGAAATGAGATTATTTCTGCACGGCGAATCACGATACGTAGTTCGTTAGGAGCAGGTGTGTGATACGGTAGTAGGGTTGCCACTTATACAATATAAATAAAATTGTAATATTTTTGAAGGTAGAACCCTCTTTTCAACTCTGAACGCACCACCGCCGCACCTTTTGCCTTATAACGGCAGTGTAAAGCGCTGCTGCGTTCTGGTTTGAAGAATCACAATATCTTCGTTGTTTGAGAGTTTCATTGCTAATTCAGAATTGCAAGTCGTGACCCTCTTCCGATCGCTTCATAAGCCGAAATTTTCTAGAAAAATAAATCGGCGAAAAAAAATTTAGTCAAAAAAATTTGAAGTTTTAAACCATTACAAAGTGAAACAGCTAAAAATAAATGTGACTATATTTTTCTTCAAATTCCCATAAGTTCATTACTTTTTAATTTTTCTATAGGTATACGACAAAAGTGGCAAACGAGCACTCAATCCATTTAATGGTAAGTGACAACTGCCTATGGACATCTATAATGTTATCTAGATTAGAATCCTACCTTAGATCGTTAACAGATGCGTTACTACATCTGAAGACTGTCGGCACGGATAAGTCTATATTACTACACCTGACAAAATACACCAACGTGATAATACTTATTGCCATTAGGCATTATGTTCGCCCTTTGTAACCTCTGGGTTTACAATAAAGAATAAATAAATAGGTGTGATTCTCTAGAGTCGAACATAAAAGGTTCTACCACCTTTTAAATGAAGAATATTTTTAATATAGACAACCCTACACGATAGCCGTGTTTACAAGCATCACTGTGCTTTATTTGATTGAGCAACAACAAAAACTCCCTTTGTTTTTACGGTACACTGTTGCGATGGAAGATGACGTACACTAACTCTTTTATGTATGAATATTAAACTCTGGTTTTATATGATAGAGTTGCAAACGAGCATGCAGTCCACCTGGTAAGTGGCAACTGCCGCCCATGGACATTTGTAATCCACCCCCGATAAGACTAGAATCCTACATGAAGTTAACTATAAACGCGTTGCTACCCCTGAGGACTAAGTTGGAACGCGTCGGGTAAGTATGTCTCCCTT
>DWRA01001863.1:0-15558 GCA_018250295.1 Spathilepia clonius
TGCTGTTATTAGGCAGAAATAAGTGTGGCGGTGGGGCCGCCGGAGTCGAACTACAAAGAGTTCTACCACCTTCAAAACTTACTCAAACTACTTACTTACAAAACTTACTTCAAAACTTCTCTTGATGGAATGATGTTAAGTTTTGTTTATTTTAATTTAGTACACAAGTCACACTCAATTGTACAAATTACATTTTTCAGTCAGATTGAACAATGCGCAAAACAAACGAAACAGCAATGTGCCGAAATCCTATTGAATGAGTGGGGAACATCTGATCGTGTGCGGCCCACGCTAGCAACACTGAAGGAAGTAGTAATAGCAGCTGGCATATACAGAGCAGCGGATGAGATTGCATGCATGTTACAAGGTAATATTTAAGGTAATATTTTTTTCTGTTTTTAGTTTACAAACTTTTTTATAATAGATGAGGTAACTTCCTCTAACTCATCGAGAGTTGGCACCACAGAATTCAAAATTACTATATTGAAGTTTTTTGATAAAGGTTCAGGCTTTGTATATACAAGTTCTGTACGAACTGTTGAAGTATGACTTCCCACGCGTGATTAGCTAGTCCTTTGGGAAATCTCCCTTTAGCAAGGAAATAACAAAAAGCATGTCCACCTGGTGGTAAGTGGCCACTGCTGCCCATCGACATCAATACTCAGCCCCAGATAAGTTTCAAGTCTTACATAATGTCAGTAACAGAGGCGTTTCTAGGACTATGATGGAATGCCACATATAAGTGTGATTCCATTACAACATCCCTCAAACAAGAACAAAGCAGCAGTTAACACCCATTATTGGGTTAGTAAAAAAGGGTGACGGTAGTGCCTAGAGTCGAATTGCAAAGGGTCTTACCACCTTTAAAATTGTAAATATAAAATCGATAAGTGCCACTCTAAATACACATTTTTTTAACTTAAAACCTCATAAATTAGTTTTAGTTTCAGAAACAGTAAGGTTGTGTTTGGATGTATTTACAGAACCGCTGCCAGCCAGACCTCATTGGGGACCAGAACAACAGATAACAACAAGTGTTACAAGAATACTGAATCAAAATATGCAACAAATAAATACTGCTCACACTACAGCCTATATTGATAAAAATGTATGCCAAAATCGGACTCCAGAGCCCATTCAACCAATTTATTATGGAGTAGAGTCGGTAAACACTGCTGACTTACCTAATATAAGTGCCTTACAATAAATAATACAATAAGAAAGAATAAAAGATCAATTACTAACAGAATTACTGACTATATGATTTTAGGCTAATATTATCGCGGATTTGATACATTTCGTTATGTAACGGGTACTCCCGATATATTACAAAAAGAATTACTAACTGCCTATAATCTTAGTCATTTCTTGCATGTCAAGTTTGGAATTTCCCAATTTTTTAGGCAAAAATTGTTATATTTCGATCCTGTCCCAAAAAATATTCTAGAATAAGGCCAGTCAAGTAGCTCTAGGGTGTTGGCAGTCGACTGAGTTCATGTTCAACGTTTTGGCTCGACGATTTATTATTGTCATTAATTAAACTGCATAAATTTTATATGATTATTATTTTTAATAACACTAAGTATGTACAAAATTTTAGATAAGATCAAAAACGAATATTAAATTATTCGTTTTTTCTATGGAATAGCCTTAATTAAAACAAAGAGGTTGAACAAATATAGGTTTATACAGTTTAGCGCATACACACGGCTCATCTTTTTTGGTATGAGCAATGACATGAATTTGTAATCCACCCCAGATATGACTAGAATCCTAACTGAAATCGACCACACATGCGTTGCTACCCTTCAGGGCTAAGTTGGAATGCCTTGGATAAGTATATCTGCCTAACCACACCACTCAAACCAGAAGACAACAGCGCTTAACACTGCTGTTATTAGACAGAAACAGGTGTCGCGGTGGTGCTTCTGGAGTTGAACTACACCTACCACTTTCATCTTATTGTCATTATGAGGATCACTGACAACTGACCGCTTCTTGTTGCGATTTTAGTGGCCTGCATAGCACCTGGTCTAGTCAGACCAGGGTATCAGACTTTGGATTTCTTGTATTACCTTTACATATTTTAATCTCTCTTAAAAGACTGTAGATGAGCATTGTGATATTTTGAAAACTTAAAATTAAACAATAGATATATTATGGCACAATATTGATTGTAAATTTATTTGGACTTTAAAAAGTGTACTAAATGTATTGTACAATGTATATAGTCCAAATTATAAATAATATCCACAAAATCGATGTATAAATAAGCATGAGGTATATTTTACGAAATAAAAAGACATTTAAAAATCAACTTCAATTTATTTCAATTTCTTATCTTGTTATGTTACGGAATTTACGCAATACAAATGTTTTTAAAATATAATTACAATAGTTAACAGTTATTAGATTTTAAATGCAGATTTATTAGCAACAATGTCATGGTGATAATTCCAGTTTACACGAACAGCTATTGTGTCTCGTAGTCGAAAATATATTTTAACTACCAAAAAGTAACCAGTCCTCAAACAGTTTACATCCTATTAGCCTATAATTTTACTACAAGGTTCAATATGGATTAGATCCCATTTTAGCGCCACTATAATCATTCCTCCAGGCAAGTTTTAGGCATTTAAATACACTATTAACCTAAAGGAAATACAATACCGCGATTACCATCAGAACACAACTGTGGTCTTACTTGAGCCACGTTTATATCTGGGCATACGTATCAGACACGGGCCGTGTCAGACAATCAAAAATCAAGATGAAATAATATCATTCTATACAACGTGTAGTGTATCAACGTACCGTACCGCGACCGCGCAGACACGGACCGTGCCTGTCAAAATATTGTATAGAAAAATATGATTTTGTTTGTCACGACACGTCGAATGCATGTAGATATAAACGTGGCCTTACTCAGCAGATAAACATAAGCCATGACATTGAATTTTACCGATAACATCATCATCTGTTACATTATTAATACAAACGACAAACAAAAAATCGCATTAGGTACACTATCCAGTAAGCATTCTCAAGTCTTAATCGAATTTATATTAACAAACCAATCAATCAATAAGGGAATCATCGAATAATGTAATAAATAATCAAAGCATAATTGTATAGGGGTCACCTTTGGTGGAATTTATCCGTATACTTTTGCTAAGGGATTATAGTGCGTAAAACACTGAGGCTTTTAACACTCGTTGGGGTGAGCGGCGCAAGGGACGGGCGGCCATTGTTGGCCCTTCGCCCTGCCGCGGCCGCTCACGTGCGGCCACTCCCGTACCAGCGAGCACGGTCATTATAACAATCAACAACTTAACGCGAATATATCTCCCGTTGTTAACGGCGCGTGCTCCGCTCAATACGTAAGCGGCCCTCATATTACGTCTAATGATATAACTGTACAACAGTCACATTCCGTTGGCAAAATTATAATAGAATAAATAATATTAATTTAGCTACAAATTGCCTAGATACCAACTGGAATGGGCTTCGTGAACACGCAGGTGGCGAATGACGAATCCGTTCTTACTAAGAGTCCGTAATCATATATGTTTAAGTGAAAACGGCCCACGATACGCATACATTACAACTATACGATTGCAATAATTACGACAAATATTTACACATCAACGCCGCTATCCACATTTAAATAAGTAACTTAAATAAGAATAATTTAAGATAATAGGGATATACTAATAGGAATCAGTCATTCAGTATCGACACTGATCGCTCAGGGAACCGATGCCGTCGTCTCGTAGAACCTCCGGAGTACTGTACAGGGCCCGGCGCGGGGGCTCGCTGGGAACATATGTGGCGCGGCCCGCTCGGCTCGGAGCCCTCCCGCGCCGGCCGGTGTCCAACTCGAAGGATGATGCCGATTTATCAGAACACGAACCGCTTCATCAACTTTCTCGGATGATAATCGTGCTTGAAACGAAGGCTAGTTATATCCTAGAAGTGCACTCGGCGTGCGGAGAGCGATGGCGCGGGCGCGCGGCCCGGCTCGGGCGCGACTCGAGGCGGCCAGTCCTGCCGCCGCTTAAGTCGTATCTCGCCCGTATGTGCCGATGCGGACCTCGTCGATCACGCTCTTCCACTCTAGTGCGTAAGATTGTGGATCCTCCAAGAAGTATGTACGGTTGGGCTGGAAAGGAAAACAATGCCATTAATATTTTATCTCACACTTCATAACCTACATTGTTCATCAAAATTGATGCTCCATTAAACAATGTAAATAAAAAAACTTACCGTGTGAACCAAGAATATTCTAAACGTCTTCGCTTCCACCCGTAACTCTGGTGACCAAGGAATCTCGCCCTTCAGCACCATGTTGACAGGATCCACGTAGAAGAGACGCGGGCCGGTCGTGAGTAGCAGCATGCGTCGCCGTGCGAACAGACCCTTCCTCTTTTCCACCAGGCCTTGCTTTAAAATTAACTCCCCATCCACGAATTGATGATATTTATTTTCTCTAGCTTGAACTTCGAGACGCTGGCGTTTTTCTTCCGGACTAATGTTCAGTATTCCTGGAAAGAATTATATAATTTAAATACCATATTCAACACAACCTACGATGTTCTAAGCTTAAGTCGAAAGTAATCTAAACATTAGAAGTTAAAGTAATTTTTGAATAGAATCCAATCAGCTGTTCACATGGTGGTCATTAATAAAGAGGACGGTCGGGCGTAGCGAATCATTCATGTCGTGTCGCAAGCGGCTGAGAACGCAACTCCTGCGCCGCGCCGGAAAGCTGACGTCACGCATACTATAGGATCGTAAACCAGCAACATAAAGGACGTCCGCTTTGAATGTGAATAGCAGTGAACGCGATGACGCGACACACTGAATGCAACATGTGCAAGGATCATGTTACCATTTACAATACGGTGTGAGCATGCATGAGATGATTGTACGCCCATTTGGTAGTACGATCTATCAATGAAACTGGCAAATTAAACTAAGCAAGCTGATGGATATAAAAGGATTGAAACATGTCGGTCTTGACTCAATCACGCCAATGCACGCGTGTATTTTTGCGAAGTATTTAGGTCACTGACGTTCCAATTGCCTTTTACTCGTTGCTCCATCGCACTCGCAAGTTTAATTGTACACATAATTCGTATACAGCAGCACGAATCGTATCAGAATTCCTTTTCTAAACATTTAATTTCTAAATTCTAAATAATTGCATTATTGTTAAATATAAGACAATGTATAATTACCTCTAGAAGTTGATAGATCGAATTCCCACAAACGCATAATTTGGTCCTTCCCCAATCCCGGTTCTAGGTGATCGGGTACACTGTATTCCTCTAAATTCGGACTAATGGTAGGCGGTGTTTGCTCCCAAATATTCTCCCAGTCGATACCTTCGAAAAATGGATGCTGGCGTATACTTTCATACGTATCGCCCTTGTCATTAGCCCCTAGTCTTTTCGAATGGTCCAAAACCAGAAGCTTTTCAACTAAATCTTTTGCATCAGCAGGAAATCCTTCCGGGAATTCGTAATCCATTTTGAGTATTTTTTGGAAGGTCAAGAACTCTGTTGGAGCGTGAAACGGTGGTAAGCCTGATATCATTTGGTAGACAATACAGCCAAATGCCCAGAGATCAGAGGCGCGGGTGTCTACCCGATTCTGCAAGAGATCAGGACTGACATATTGGGCTGTGCCTACGAAGCTAATTTTCCTTGAGCGATCATTTCTCGTCGGACTGTGATCATCATCCTCGACAACTGGAACTGGCTCTGGGGGCGAACGAATCTCTTCTGGGTCGAGTATCTTAACAGTTCCAAAGTCCGCTATTTGTAAGTGCATATTTTCATCTAATAAAATATTCTCCGGTTTTAAATCGCGGTGAATTATTCCCTTAGCATGCATTTTTTCTAGTGCTAGTAACAATTCAGCAGCATAAAATTTCGCTACATTAAGCTCAAAAGAGCCTACTTTATTATTAATATAATGTGATAGTTCGCCGTTTTTCGCGTACGACAAAACGAAATACAATCTCTCGTCATCTTGAAATGTGCAATACAGTTTCACGAATCCGTGTGGTACATTGAACAACATATTCAGCGCATCTTTCTCGCGTTTTACGTATGGAATTTTCTTATGGCGAATGATGTGGCTTTTTTCGCATACTTTGACTGAAAAAGAAAATAATGTTTGATTATTTAAGTATTCCCATGATTCCTAAACGTTAAGTATACGTAAATAACTTTTGTACTATATATTTTGTTCGTAGCGGACACTTACTTGCATATTCCTTTCCCGTGTGAATGTCTTTCGCCAGGAACACTGTGCTATAGCATCCGTCGCCGATTAATTTGCCAAATCTGTAGTCCTTGGCAGTTCGCTTTGTGTGTCTGAACGATTGACTAGACGCTGGCGTGGAGGTGGGTGTCGGCACCGGAGTCGCAGCCGCCTGAGACGCTTGCATCTTTACCGGCGACTCCACACTAACCTCCGTGGTAGCGATCGGGGCCCGCACTTCGCTGCCGGCTCGGCCGTTAGACTGTAACCAAACAAGAGAGAGTTTAATAAAACGCCACACCGATGACTCACGATGACAAACTATGACAATTTTTTGTTGATAAAAACAATCAAGTGTTTGTTTAATGTATCGCCGCGCAGAAGTAACGGTGTTTATTTATTGGGCTCGTAAGATAATCAAAAACGCGTATGTCATCACAGATTTTCTATCGGACACGTAATATCATACCAGTGATTTCAATTTAAGTTTTAAATGTCATTTGACACGTCAAAAAATTAAAAATAAATTAAACACGCTGTCATCACAACTGTAAGAAATAAGTTTTTTTAATACTCTCCGGAATGTATCATATACGTAAACCTTTCTTGTAAAAGATGCTTTCAAATATAGAAATTCATATCCCCCCCCATTCAAATCGTATCACTTGTTTTAGAAAAATCGCGAACATACAAATACATATATATACATACTTAGCGGTCGAACACAAAACTTCCTCTTTCAAAGTCGGTTAAAAACTAAAAACTAGGATATATATAACTGATTGCCAATTTTTATTAAAAACGCGCGCAAATAATTAAGCTTGCAAGTGAACGAGTCATGTATTCGAAACGTTACAGCCACGTTCGTTGGCCTCGCCGACAGTTCGATGATCCAATTTCTAAAAGTTTGGGCCACGAATTTTTTTGTTCATTTTCTTACAGACGTATCGGACAAAAAAATACCACTCCCATTCAACAACATGAGTGAAGATGGATAAGAAAGGCGACCTCTCTCTCTAACAAAGTAACTAATACATCGGTTAACGGTGATTTTTGCTAAGACAAACATTGTAGATATTATATTCGACTGCAGTATTTTTACAACGAACTTTTTTTAACCTAACTTTCTATATATATACAAAACATTTGCATTGCTTATTTAAAAATAAGCCGTACAAGACTATTATGTTGTACAGCTTATCAAAACATGGCCCCGCCACTAAAAATATGCTATCTTATATCCTTTTTTGCATATTTAAACCATAAAAAATATATTTAGTAAACTGGGTATAATTACATTTGTATATTTATTTTTAGGAAAATGTATTTTAATTAAAACAGCACCAGATAGACGCAAAAACAACGCGGTTGAATCTATTACTTTAATGAACAGCAAGCAATAAGCGGAACTGGAACGGTATTTCTTAAAATAAACAACGAAGGAGAAAAACTTACAGCCATTACTAGTAACACGACGAATAGGTATTTACACTTATTCCATGAATGAAGTCTTAAGAAATCAATGAAAAGATCGTAGATACGTTTCAAATACCCCTCGGGTATTTTTACTTACGTAACATTTTATCTCAGTAATTCTTGCGATCACGTCAATTTTAAGTTTTCTCCATTTACCGACGCTCCATAGTATTATCCGTGTGTAGTGAAAGAATTGATAGCGGTACAGAGCTCTGTTCGGCGAGTGAGTGTAGTCAATTTAAGTGGCGCATGAGTCACAAAATAAGCGAGGTGGTTCATGCATACCGCAAGTGGGTCTCGCATTCCACGGCGGCGGCGCGGAGCGGTTTACACCGCCGCAACGGTACTCGGAGCGCATTCCCACCGCAAGCAACGCATTCCGCGGCCCGCGCGCACCTACTCCGTACTCGACCTCGATCCCCCACCATCGCGGGACCCTCTGCGTCGTTGACCGCACCTACGGCTCGCATCGGCCAATTCTGCCCCGCACGAAACCGCTTCGGGCACGCGGGTGACAATTTATAGAGATGCACAAGCACCACGCGATAGGTTTAATGTAAACAGTTCCGAGCCCGTAACGCGGCCTTCGGAGTGCATTGAAAACGAGAACTAGACGAGGTTGGAGGTCGCGTTAAACGTAAATTCATTACCAGTAATGTTTTATTTGGTATTGTTAAACAAAGGCCTCGTTCGTGCCGACTCAACATCAATTAGACGTAAGATTATTATGAGTTGCCACAACATCCGGCTCCTACTTAGCTACGGCACGGCACGTATATCATTCATAGTCCGCATTCCTTTCATTTCTTTGGAACTGGGTTATTTTTAAACTGTCGCACTATGACCGTGTAATTGAAACATTGTTATCGTTTATGGATCCATTAAATATTGTTATTAATACACACATACACACACAATCAGTACAACTCATAACATTCACCAGTGGAGTCATGTACACGCAACAGATGAATGGATGTCATTATCGAATACATTAAACACATAACTGATAAACT
This sequence comes from Spathilepia clonius, assembly GCA_018250295.1. Lineage (NCBI taxonomy): Eukaryota > Metazoa > Arthropoda > Insecta > Lepidoptera > Hesperiidae > Spathilepia > Spathilepia clonius. The sequence continues at coordinate 8,760 of DWRA01001863.1, forward strand.
TAACATTTCTTCAGTTGGTACTCTTGTAACTGCTTTAATATGATAATTATTTCTGCCCTTTAATGACAGGTATCATATTACATCGCCGTCATCAAACTATTACTGTCATACTGAGCACGGGTCTCCTCTTTTAGTGAGAGCGGTTAGGCCATAGTCCACCACGATGGCCAAGTGCGAATTGATAGTCTTGTCATCCTTTTTTTCATAGATCTCAGGTGTGTAGGTTTCGTCACGATAGTTCATTTCTAACACGCATATAACTTCAAAAAATCTGAGGTTCGTACATAGGGTTTGAACTTCAAACCCCTCGTTTGAGAGGCGCTTATTCAACCACAAGGCTATCATCGCTTGCATCATATTACATCAATATATCATTAATGCACAACTAATAAGTATTTTCTGAACAGGCCCAATCAAATCAGATTTTGTTTGCCAATAACGGTGAAAGGTAAAATCCGATAGTAATTACAGACATGCCTTTTAATAAACATTCATATTTATACGCAATACTTTCACGTTAAGGGTGAATGATGTAAAGGCGGCTTTCCTTTTATGGAAAATATTTTCACTGTAGAAATTTTATAAAAAACATTTTCATCTGTTATTATTTATATGTATATTGGTCATCAATAAGTATACAAATACTTCGATATTCCGGTTTCATTTGAATCCTTTCACACCAGATCTATTTTAAAATAAAGCTATTCTTAAGTTAATTTGAATTTCAATGAAACGTGTTTTTGTTGTGCGTTTGAAATGTCAACATATGAACATTAAAACCGCTGTTGCCAAAGAAAAAAACAGAAAAATAAACTATTGTTCGACTTTTATCCCGTGATGATTCCGAAACAAGAGGACCTGAATTTGCGTTCTAAATTTAAAACATAAGAACAATCAACAGAACAAAACCGCCCATCCGTTCACGTACCGTGGTCAAACTGCAAAGTTATGACGCGTTGCATTCGGCCCGCGCCCGTGTGAATCGAAGTCGAGTGTGTGTAGTGTTGTGTTATAAACAGAATGATGAGCGATGATCGTGAATCGGTCGTAGTGGTAAACAAGGCAGTCACGCCGTCGGCGCGTGAACAAACAAGTAGCGTGTCAGTGCCGCGCCCGCCGTCACTCATGTGTTCAACTGTTCAGTGTGTTTGCATCACACCGACCGACCGTACGCGGCACGAACGTCGTTCGTAACGGCGACTCATCGTGCATCATGCATGTTATTATTTATATTCAGCTTTCTATTTAATTGAAATACGAGAAAAATACAATGATGTAACGTAGGATTTTTGTAATCTCTCATAAACATATCTAAAGTATTCAAATACAATTAAAACGAACCAAAGCCGTACGGGAAATTAATTAACAATCCAATAATGTTTGTTGATGATTCAATAAAATTGTTTACTGTTATTGTTGTCAATCATTACACACTACACAGTAACGATAAAGGAAATATAGAACATACCGACTAATATAATAAATGGCACAACAAACACTATCATAACAGACACAAAGTCGGTTACAAGTCGATGTACTAAATAAAGCAAAAACATACAAGAGTAGCGAGATTCCCGTGTGCATTCCACAGTGCACGTGAAAAGCGAGCGAAAGTGCGCACCTAGACGTAGTAAGTAGGTAGTAAATGCAGCGAAAGTTTATCAACACCTTACTTTTGCGGCTTACGCGACAAATTACAACCATGTCGAGAATGACTGTGTCTTTCAATGACAATCGCGGCCTCGAAATTTACAAGGAAATATATTTTAAAGTTCTCATGACTTCTCAGAACATCTCAATATAAGTGGAACAACACAGCGACTGTTAGAAATTTAAATCACAATAAACAAACTGAAAACGTATTCGACATACAATATTAATTAGAATAATTAAAATATCCGAATTATCCAAGTCACGCTTGTTTGTCAGTGTTCTTTGGAATCTGCGCTCGCTACCATACTTTCGCCTTGCTCTGTTTATTTATTTACCGTGTACTTACACGGACCTTAATTAATTTTAATGTGGATCAAACATTACTTTAAAAACAGTCTGAATTTACAGTTCGTACTTTTTATTTACGCAAATGACTGAAATAAACGCACCAATATTTTAATATACACGACATGGAGGAGCTACAAGTAAATATAAATCAAGAGGCGAGCCGTTGACCTTACCTTAGTTGCTTTTGGCGAGGGCTGTTTCCCGCGCTTGGTGGAGCTCACTCCGAGAAGTTTCAGAATTCTGTTGGCTGCCTCGATCAGTGTGGCGCTACCCCTCGATCCCCTTTTAACTCTGATGGTCAATCCGCTCATTTCTACCCGCCACACACGATGTATGTTTATCGTTTATAGTCGTTTCAAACAGTCAAAACACAATCACAGTTCATGAAGCTTGCTTATATCGACTTCTGAAGCCTTTAATTTCACTAAAACTTAACTACAATATTTAAGAACTACGAAATTATCTATGGAATGCAATGAAATAGTTAAATTACTACTAAATAAATAATAATCGTCTACTAAAGTTGAGATATCGCGCGAACACAACCGTTCGGTACGAGAGCGCGTTGCAGACTAAACTAGTTACAAACACGACGCTTGACGCAAGCGAGGCATTGACTACGTCCTCCGCTCAGTAGACGGAATAATCGCACGGTCGCGGTACGTACCTATGGCGCTTGTTGGTGTAATCGAGCGCCCCCTCCCCCTCCCCGCTACTGAGGGCCTCCGTCCTCCCTGCCCCTGTCCGTACCACAGCAATGCACTCTTGGTACACCTCCCTCCTCACTACCCACGCTAATTACTACACTGATTACAATACTTTTAATAACATTATGAAATTAATATGTAGATAAACTTTAAAACATCACATATTTACAGTGCGTTACATGTGATTATTTACCTTATTTATCTCCCGCGCCTTACAACGTTACAAAACGAAAATACACATAATTAACAGGTTTAGTACTCGGACTATCAATAGATATTTATTGCGAAACCATATTTGCGCTTATGGTTCATCCAACTTCAAATTCGAAAATTTTATAGCTGTCATCGACACGTATGTAAATATGCGTTTTTCGGAGACGCGCACCTTAATTATTTGTTTTGAATGTCTTCAAATTCAGTATTTAAAAGAGAAGATCAAAAACCACGTGCCATGCGGACACCACGTGATTCTGTTTTGAAAATTTCGTCGGGGGTAATAACAGGGCGCAGTGTCATGGCGGCGGCGGGGCTAACGTGTCCATGCACCTGACTTCGGACGGGATAATCTCGTTTTTAAGTAATCCGCGCTTTTTGTAACTAAAGAAAAAATGACCCGTTTTAGCATATAAATCAATCAAATCAATTACATGAAAATTAGAAAACCGTATATTTTAATATCAACGTGCAAATATATAACGACTGCTTACACTTAACATTATTCACTTAAAACAATATTAAGTAGCTTTTTTAATACGCAACCCTATTATTTTAGAAAATCACTGCACTAGTCTTGCCTAGACTATAGTAGTGCCAATTTCATTCCACAACATTCCATAAACATCCCGATTTGATGAGAAAAATAAATGGTCACGTTAGGCATGACGCAGGCACGCCATGGCGGAACAAGAACGGAGGAAGGGGGTGAGCAGGGGAGGGGTGCATCGGAGCGCGGGAAACGAGAACAAAATCAATAACATCAAGATGTGCCGCCACAACTGCATGGAAAGATATTAACGCATTTCTCGCGCCAACTTGCCCCCTTATACTTGCGACTTCAGAACGTAATATTAAAATACGATGCGTAGAAAGCAGTGTTGTAGCGACATTACATTTTTCCGCATTATTCTAATGAACATTGAACTGAAAATCTTCACTTGGACATTTATTGAGTCCAGCCATTTCGATAATAAAATATCCAATATTGTTTATGTGAATAGAATAATCTCTGAAGCACCGTATTGGTTTCTGATTAGTGTATCTCATATCATGTACGGCCATTATATATTTCTTGTATAAACGATGACAGTTTAGATATAGCTTCGTTTTATAATACAGTAAGTAGATTACGTATAAATAAAAAATAACAATTAATAAATATACTTTTTAGCCCAGTAGCCTCATTAGACTTGAAAAATATAGTTCACAATGGATTCCTAAGAGATTAAAGTCGTCGTCATCACCAATTTTCCCACTGCTGGGCACAGGCACAGTCCCACAGTGAAAGGGGTACGGCTATAGTCCACCGCGCTGGTAAAGTGCAAATTGGTAGACTTCAAACACCTTTGAGGACTTTTTCTTTCAAAGAACTCTCAGGTGTGTAGGGTTACGACGTTTTCCTTCGCCGTTATAGCAAGGGATACTGATTTATAAAATCGGGTGTGCATATCTGGAGTGTGAACCTAGGCCCCTCGATTAAACATAATCTAACCGCTAGGCCATCACTGCTTGCAGAGATTAAAGTGACGATGCTAAACACTCAATCAATATGTCCAGAGACTTATCAAAGTTGTAATATGTGTCTTTTAATCAATTTTTCGTGTACTAAAATTGCTTTACAATCGCGTCAACGTCATCAAATCGACAAAGCGCCTTATCGAACTGTTACAAATTATTCATATTCGTATTTTTCCATGTACAAATCAATACAACTAAAAAGTGTATCGAGCGTGAGTTTACACAAAATTGTACTGTATTCTACTTGACAAACTGTGACCAACGAAATTCTTGCAAATATTCAAATTATTAAATAATACAATTTTGTATAAATTAAATTTTCTATTCGTAATATTAAAATAACCGTTTTTTACTAAACGCATTATTATGAAATTATATATGTACGATACGACGAACGACGGATTTTTACTGCCAAGTTAGCCGATGTTTTACGAACTGACGCTACTTTTATTAAAAAAAAATCAATAGGGTTTCGCGTAAACAAATTTAAACCCATTAAATCTACCGCTCGCGTCGCATTTCATGAAAACTGTTCAAGGATTACAATGTCTGTTATATTTAAGTCATGTTACAAAACCGCGGAGCTCTGCTAGTATCGAAACAAATAAGCCACTCTAAAAATGCACACTTCGACTGCGTCTTAAATTAAAACCAAAATAAGTAGAAAGGTAAGGCAAGGCGACAATGTAGGTTTGAGCCAGAATATTGTAAACACAATAGGCACGAAGCCTTCCATCTCTGAATGGGCACGTGTCATGTTTTTATATACATAGGAGTTTGGGCGAGTGCACAACTGCACAGCTGTCGCGACACGTGCGGCCGGCGCGCGTCCTGCACATGTGCATTTCCAGATACGAAGGCCTAGTCGTTTGTAACTTGTTATCGATACCGGAGTTTATTTTAAAACGCGTCTTATTCCAGATATACGCTTTAGAACTATACGTTTACGTATTTTTTACTATATGGAAGTGGAAAACGATCATGCTGCTTCCATAGTGCTATACATGCTATCTCTGCGGTAAACGGGATAAAACGATTGTTATAGGTACTCAAGGTGATAGAACACTTTGTGGCTCAACTTTAAAAGCACCACCGCTACGCATTTCTGTCTAATAATACCAGTATTAAGCGCTTTTGTCTTCTTTGAAGGTGGTAAGAAATACATACTCGTTCGAGTCGTTCCAACTTAGTATGCAGGGGTAGCAATGTATTAGCCGACGATTCTAATCTAATCTGGGGTCGATTACAGATGTCTATGGTCGGAAGTTACCCATTACCATCAGATGGACTGCGTGCATGCTCCCTTGCTACATCAATAAGACATAATAGCCTGATCACGCGACGAAGTGCGCGCGGACATGTTTAAAATGTACTACGCTCTTTAAAAATAACTTCAAAGAAATGTTGTACATGGAATTAGGATTCCTTATTTTGAAGTCAATTAAACCTTTTTATTTACCATCGCATATTTAACAGTAATTCATAACTAATAATAACAGTCAAACCTGCTTTGTTTACCTGTAATTCAGTATCTATAAAGAATTTATTAGCGTTAAATCTTATCATTGAGTATTATTATAGTAACAAATCCGTTTGATAAATACTTAATTCGCTGAAATGACGTCAATCATTTACTAGAGAATTCATTAAGGCGGTATTAAATTATTAGAAAAATTTAAACAGTTTTTGTACTGTTCATTATTTTATAATGTTTGTTCAAAGACATTCAGAATGACCGTTAACCTAATTACAATCTTCCTTATAATACACACAAACACAGAGTACTTGATTGTTAAAAAAAATCTTATGTTGCCTATGTAAGCACGTAAGTATTCACATTTTATTAATGTAATTAAAAAAATATATATATTCGTTTTTTAAATGTAAAATTCGGAATAATATTAAAGAATATTTTTTTCTTTTTTATAAATATTTTTATCAACTTCGAATTGTAAACCAAACATACTATACCTGACTAAAGCTTTCTGTTAAACTTCCGAAATATATTAGCCAACTTTGTGGTGTCGATTTTAGATGTCGGTGTGCGTGCGCGTTATAACAAATCACTCCTGTCGTTTTTTCCAAACGCGCCAAAAGAAGTATAACTTCAAAAATGTCGGCCATTTGTCGACAAAACGTATCGCAGATCGTCTTTTGTCGGTAACGTGCATTTAATGTCAAAAATGTTTTCCAATGCCCCTTTAAGGAAATGTAATCAGCTTTAAATATTATCGTTTTTATAAACATAATTATCGTAGGAAATCTAGATTTTATATTAATTATTGCCTGTGAAACACTGGAGTTTTTGATACCGAACAACATACGTAATATACAAGTAAATTGTTTTAAACAGTACC
>DWRA01001864.1:0-15557 GCA_018250295.1 Spathilepia clonius
GGTTTCCATCGCAATAATTTCTAATTAGGAAATAGACAATTTATTGCGCAATAGACTCCGCAGTGCATCCAAGAATGCGATGACGTAACGGGAATCGAACGGGTACGTGTCGATATCGCTTCACACCTCATCCGATGGTCGTAAAGCAAAATCGATTTTCGATCCAGACAATCGTTTGGTGTAAAAAAAGATATCCTAAAGCTATGTATGCACCATCCGTCATGCTGGGTACAGACTCAGCGCCACATCGGTGATTTGGAAACAGAAATAAGATAAAAAAATATCTGAAAAATCTATTGTACCCTTCAGAAAGCTTCATATTACCGTATACTTTCTTCCACCAAAAATGATGATACACACGGAAAATACGTCTAATAGTGATCATTTCGCATTCGCATCTGGAGGACTACTATGCGAATTTTCTTAATCTATTTGGAAAATTTTTCGTCATAAAGCCCACCATGGCATAACTGTAAAATTTATTTTTATATAAGCATACATATAGATGCTATTCGTGATTTAGATATTAATTTGCTAATATCATTAATTTTTCTTAAAACCCGTCCGAAAAGAATGTATGTACATCAGTGAATCCAGTAGTATAGTAAATATGCGAAACTTCGGGCTAAACTATGAATTACATGTGCACAGGACTGAATGGAGAATTCCACGTTTATTCTGATCAGAAACAGTACATTAACGGTATATGGTATGTATGGACGATGCGTACAGGGCCTAAGCAATAACTCGCAATCGCGCGAACGAAAAACAATTGGGGCATAATTCTATGGACTGCGCGCGACCTCTCGGTGACCCTGCCTCGTAACTAATAAAACTATCCACACTCTGTACGCCACTCAACTTACAACTCTATTCACTTCACTTAGAGACTATTTTCTAACGTAACTATTACTAGTTATTACGTTTTGGAACATGCAGTGGCGCGCAAAAGAGCCGCCCATCCCTATTAGGAATCGCGAGACTAATAACAGTTTTTCAATGCATTTAAAGTTGTTCTAGAACATTTTTATCTCGTATTATTCTTAATCTCACCATCCGATCGGCAAACAAAAGTTTTGTTGACCGCCATACCTGAAAAGAAAGTGATGTTAGTTTAAAGATCGAATGAAATGGTACAGATAATAAAAGAATGTAGATTATAAAGGAATGTAAACACAAAGTATAATAATATAAATAAACAGTTTTATATCCGACAGTACAGTATCGCGTAGAGTAGTTGCCATGAGTGCCTGTCCAAGTTCCATCCCCGGTCAAGCTGGTTGAAGGTTGTAGAACCTTTTGTATTTGGACTCTCTACTGCCACTGCTATTTCTGCCTAATAAGGAGAGCGTTAGGCGCTGCTGTGTTCTGTTTTGAAGCAGATGGCAAGGGAGATATACTTATCCGAGGCCTTCTAAATTAGTCCTCAGGGGTAGCAACTCTTTTACGGTCGACCTCAGGTAGGATTCTACTTTTATCTGGGGTTGATTATGGATGTCCGTGAATAGCAGTGGCCACTACTATCAGATGAACTGCATACTTGTTTGTTACTTCTACAAAACAACGTCAATATTATGAATTTAGATATGCTTGCGTTCCTACCCCCGAAAAATAGTTGAGAAAGGGTCTTTGCCATTACAACACAGTACTTAACACTGCTATTATAAGACAGAAATATGGTGGCGTGGGCGTAGTGTCCCCAGTTGAAAAACAAAACATTCTACCACATCTGAATGTAATCTGAGTTATTTCCTATAAAACATTGTTTAATCCTCTATTAAGATAGTAATTATTTATTTTTTATTTGTTTTTGCAGTCCATCTACAGGTACTCGAATATAATTCACGACATTACTTATTAAAAAACTTTGGTTTATGAATATTTAATACTTTAAGAATAACCACAATGACAGGGGCGCGAACAAGATAATACACGTTTAGCAAAAACAAAGACAATCTGTTAATCTTTTATAATCTGTGACAAGGGTTGACTGATTTATGACTTCCAAAAAATTACAATTAACTCTAGCTCCATTTCGGTGTAAAAATAACTGGATTAAATGGATTAAAATATAAAAACTGTGGTTAGAATTTGCATCCGTTTCAGAACTGCTTTAATCTTCTTATTTCTGAGTTTACGTTTAACTCACAGAGGTTTAAGAGGAAAAGCCAAAACAAATGTTTAGGACTAAATTTAGCTTAATCGGCATCATTGACCATTCATTTTTGGGTGGTGTGCATAGTCACTACTTATTTATATTGTTTATTGCTGGTATGTAGATGGGAGATTTAAAATGACGAAAGATTCGTGTAACGACTCTCGGTCAGGCGAACCGAGAACGTGAAAACTAGGATATAGGAGAGCTGGTCCGAGCGGCGCTTTAATTAGTGGCGGACTATATATTGCAGTAGGTCTTCATAAATCAGTAGGTATATCATTAGGGCCTTGCGAATACCGGAGAAGATTAAATCATCATTTTATTACAACAGCACATTGGGGTGTCCATACCAATCCACCAATCGCCGATCAGTATTATCGATTGATGCTCGAATGGCTTATTTTAGACGAACCGTTAGTAATGAATGCACTAGTCTATCGATGCTATCGATTGACGAGGAAATGTATCAGTTTTTAACTGAATACATTTAAAATACAACGATTGTTCAATCGTCAATCGATCGTCGTTCGTGGTTTTATCAATCGGTACCCATCCATCAGCTATCCACGATCGAGGTCGATCAAGAACATCGATCGACGAACGATTGATTCGTGTGTGGGCATCCTAAGCCCACACACCCACTCTCCCGGTGTAACTCTGAGCTACACCACAATAGCGGCCATTCGGTACAGTTAGCACCAAAGTCCATACAAAAGACGTTCCCGAGTTACGACCCCGTTAATAGGCGGGACGTGTTGAGAGATCTAAAGCGGGTAGATGTAAATTGTCTGCGGTATTTATATTTGTAACTTGACAAGAATGAAGTGGAATATGTCTTATCTTGTATGTTTTTTTTTGTAAACCGTGCAGTAAAGGTTTTATGGGATTTCATTTTTAAGCAGAACCCTAAAATACTTTGTAAAGGAGTATCTTAAGTTACTTCTTAACAGTAGCCTTAAACTAGCTTTAGTTAACATCAGCTATCTGCTGATTAAAGCTTCGTAAAAATCGGTTCACTCGTATCGTATTACCTCAAACAAACAGACGAAATCAGACGACAGACGAAAATCTTAATAATATTTATTTTTCTTATAAGTATGGTATATACTTCATTTTCATTTAATAAAAAGCAGTAATTTTCATATTGCGGCCATTTAAATTTTTATTATCTGTACAGATATTAGTAGTGCATGCACTACTGTTACAAGATTCTGTGCTGTGGTCAGTTATAAAGTAGTACTTACGTTTGAAGTGTATGGTAAGCCACACATGGTTACTTACATGAGGCAATCAAAACCATCTTCAATATTCATAGTATTTATATTATTATGTAATTTATGAATTATGTGTGCGTTTGAAGGAAGACCGTAGATATACCGGCGCATATGAAAGTGTAACGCTGCAGTGGTCTAGTTGGAGGGACATGGAAAAGCAGAGACACATAAACCATTCCAAGTCAGACCTCAGGAGTAACAACAAAATTATGGCCTATTTTAGGTAGAACTTCAATGTTAAATATGAGAGTTGGTTAAAAGTCCTTAGAGCTGTGTTAAGCCTGCCAATTCGCAGGTGGTTAGCGTGATGGACTAACAATGCCCTCTCTCTGAGGCAAGACCTGTGCCCAGTAGTGCAACAGTAACGGGTTAACGGCGTACACAATTATTTCAGAATACATCTATAGAATTATATTTATGACATAAAGGTGACAATTCACATCCATTACACACAATTGATACAATATCGCAGCCGCACACTGATAATGATCAACAAACAAAGCGGGGAAAGTCTGGTTTCTAAATTAGCACGTCGAGATGTGGCCGCCGGATTGATAGCGGCGAGTTAGCGGCTTTTGTTGGTCGCGACGCCACACGCGGGCGACGGTGACCACAGATTTGGAACAATGTGATTTTTTTACAATTGAAATTTAAAAGTGTAATGGTTTTTGTTTGATGGAAGTACCTAATAAGTATGCAGGCTTAATGTTATATGGCATCTGCTGCCCATGGACAACTGCCACACCTATCACACCTTTCAAATTAGAAGTAGCAGCGCTTATCATCGCTGTTATAAGGCAAAAAAAGTGTGAAGAAACTCTCTGCTATAGACTTGTATCGTTAGCATTTGGTATGATAATATTTGACGATATTATGATATAGATATTTTATAAGTTTGGTATCCGAAAGATCTCTAGTAGTATTTGAAGGTGTCTTTGTATGCCTATACAAAATGAATACATTTGATTTGGTCACCCTACGCTACCATTTAACGCTACCGATATAAGCGGTTCCGGAACGATTGTGTTAGCACCCACTTTTACGCGCTCGATTTAGTGTCCATACACACTATCTTGTAAATCCTGCCTCGGTTTCAATCCAGTCACATATTTCAGATTAATTGGATTGATTTGGCACGAAACGGAGTATTACTGTAGGTGGTGCTTAAACTAAATGAAACGTCAGGATTTGATATTATAATGCTATTCTATTCGCAAATTTTATCTATTATCTTTGGCTATTGAGCAAAGTTCTCTGCTCGTAATTGAAATTAAAGTATTAAGTAGTCTGCTTCGGAAATATCATAGATAGACATGAAAGAGCGATCCATGCAAAAAATCTTAAACAACTTGCAGGCTTTCTGTAAGATTTAATAATTAAAATTGATTGTTATTATTTCACATGTTTAAAACGTGTCACATGTCATTCATTTACGGCGTTTTTTAGGATATTTAACTGGATTAAGATTAAGACGGATCGTGATACTAAAGTGTGTACTAACCCTTGCTTTAACGTCTCATTCAAACTGTATACGTCGTATTCAAATATCAATGTTTGTTTTCTTACTATGTTTACAATATTATAAATATTATGCATGTTGTGAAACCATCCATACGTGGTTATAAACATAATATACATCATTAGATAATAAGAAAACGGAATGAAAACAAAATTGACAGGTTTAATTTTATTCAAAAAACGCTTATAATTAGTTGTATCAGGTGTTGGTTTACGGAAATCCATGTCATCCTATGTAGGAGGGCGGGGGTGCATACGTAAAATATATACTCTCGTATTGGTTGGTAGCGGATTGTTACGAAGTAGTTTTATCCTAATTTTATAAGAACCAATTATATTTTATTTATATTTATATTATATACCTATAAGCGTAACAATTTATCAATTTACGTCATATCGACATATTTTGTAATTTACGTATGCTGAGAACTTCGCAGTTTCCATAAAATATGTCGTACGTCAAGAAATTGTAAAACTGTCAAGCGTGGATGCGATATAGGAAGGACTAGCGAACGGATGGGTTATCGTTACTATTTATAGATATCTTAATGGCGGGTTCAAGAATAAAAATCAACAACGATATACCAAAAGAAAGAGCATGAAATGGAACAAAACGATACGTCATCACCAAAGCTAGCCAGCACTCTAGCCCACCAGGGGCTTGATTCATCACCTTACGACAGCGGTCAGTCAATATTTTATAACCTAAAATCCCACTGCTTTGTTTCTATGTTCATGTGTTTTAATCGGAATGTTGGGTTTATGTGAATTAATTGTAATGAGTGTGAAATGATATTTCATATGTCCTTCTAAAATATATTTTAAATATATAAAATTTGTAAAATGGGATGCGCGTTGCAACAATAATATGCAACAACTGTGATATAATATTATATATGTCACTCTAAAACTTATAAAACGGAATGTCAGCTTTTTGCTTACTTTGAGTTGACAAAATCACGTGCTTTTAGATAGCGTGTTTGGAAAAACGAGCATAAAATGCTATGACAGGTTGTTGATAATTAATGTAAAAGAGAAGAGAGTAAACAGTCGTTCTTTGGAACTTTGAAAAGAAATGTCTTAGGCTTTTCTTTCGTGCGGAATTTAAGTTTAACTTTAACTTTAAAACAAGGTATGGCGTTCAGCGTTATTGGCAAGGAGTTTGTCATAGTGAATAAAGCCCCAGGTCAGAACAAAGCCTTTAAATAATCTCCGATCTCTAAGTGTGATAGTCGGATCAAATTTCACACAGAATTAAAATGGTTATTGTTTATAGATAAATGTTAGAGATAAACCACTCTATAGATTCTCAGGTCGTTTGCGGTTATGTAAATATGTGTTTTATTATATAATTGCTAAGTTTCAATGTGCCTTGCAAAGGTCAGTCTTTTGGGCGCGCTTTTACTGGTACAGTCCACAATAGAGACGTTATGGTTTAATATTTAAGTATACCCATTAAATGAATTAATTAAATGGTTTATTATGAAATTATACAATCGGTTTGTGAAAATGTTAAAAAATATTTAACATAGTGGAATATAGTGTCGTATATTTTTCAAGCGGCAGTTACGTATTTTGTTCACTAAATATGTTTGAAATTTAATATTCTGACTAAACATGACTTAATTTATATTTTTAGATATCAAAAATAGGTAGATACTTAAAATAGTAAGGAAAATTGAGAATATTTTGATCCTATTACAATAATTACGTCATGTACTTTAAGAGTAGTGTAATCATTATATTATGTCAGAATGAATGGTATAATATACATCTGGCACTTATGCAATAGATATAATCATTACGAAATTCGATAATAATATATATACATGTTTTTCACGAGGATAATTTTCATAGAATCCACTTTTTTAATTGGCTCCTAGGTGGTTCAATGGATCGCTACGAAAATTGGTACAGATACTTATATGAGCCTGGCGAATGTTTCCGTTCCACTCGATTTATATTAATTTAGATTGCGTATATGAGATTTATTTTCTATATAGACATAAATATACAATATATACATAAACGGGATGATGTCTACTGGACTCTGCTGATAGATATATTATAATTTCATAAAGATACGATTTCAGAAATTAAAACGCAATTCATCCTTTTGACAATGCGATGCAAATAGTTGACATTAAATCAAACTAAATGGATCATAATCACATAGAGAATTCATTGCACAATACAATTGTCTTATTAAATTAACGCAGATAGCAATAAGCTAAACATTTATTATAAACAATTGACGTCGTGGGAACAGCGGATTGACTGTGTTATGTGGAACGCGTGATTGTGGGGTACCGTCGGAAACTAGAACTTCAACAATATTATATAATATTAATAATTTCATGCGTGATTACTTAGTGCCTTTGCACTATGATGTGGGGTACTAAATTTCTAAGGGTAACTAAATTATAATAAAGATAAAAGTACGGTGTGCAAAAGTTAAATTTGTGCTTTTTTGTTTATTTTATGAATGATAAGAATTGAATTTAATGTTAACGAATGGAGAGTTTATAAAATTATACGATTTAATAAACAATTTACATTTAATACACATTAAAAACATGTGTATTATTTTATAAAGTTATTGTTTTATAGTTATTATTTTATAGTCTGCGTCGTGGGTGGCCATTGATGCTTATGTATTTCGGAATACATATGTAAAAAAATAAATTAACAATCTAGACAAAATAAAAATGGGAAAGTCATAACAATACTTGATTAAGCAAATAAAAAGCGATAATAATAAGAAGACTCACTTTTATATGTCAAAACTGTACAAAACACATGTCGCTGATATGGTAAAATCTATTGTCAGAAAAACTTGCGCAGAATCACAATCAAACAATACGTTTCGACACCATTCAAACCAATAAAGCTATTGAATTTAAATTATGTTGTAATCAACAAAACACATACGATTTTGTAATTTCATGCAATTTCACGGTTGAACTTTTATGCTGGCCGTACACGCGAGCTCCGGACGACACGCCATTCGTTAAGGGTCAAATTGCTATCGAGATAAATGTTTGATGATTTTACATATAATTGTAATGACACTTTTAATTTTGTAACTTTGGTTAGTGTGTACATAATGCAGGCTTAAACGGGATTTGTTTACGTTTACAATTTACAGTTTACATGTGCTACAGACCATATATTGGTTCTCTTTGTGTCGAAGAAAATATATAAATAAAAAATAATCTGTTTTCTTGCGTTATTTCTGGAAATGTCTAAACTGATTTAACAGAACCTTTTGGACAACCTTATGCTCAGTAAACATTTTACTCTGTGGCTTTAAAACTAATTGTGGTGACTACGCCAAATTTAATTTCTGGGATAGATCTCTGTCCTTCACAGGACTTTGCGACAAATACAAGGATACAAACTAAAAATACTTCTAAAATATTGTTAATATTCAAAAAAGTTTAATAGTTTCTTTATTATTTAATCAGTATTAAGAGCAACAAAAAGAGTTATGTAACGAACAAATGTAAATACTTTTAGATACATCTGTTAATACACGAGTAGATTATATTTACTGCTTTCATTTCTTTCTCGAGTTCAACGTGCGATGATCTGTGTGGTCACCCGCCAACTCTATTAAGCTCTACCTCTCTACTAATTGTAGAGACGGAGATTACGCACTGTAAATTGGTTCTCACTTAGCACTTCAGGGTATCGAGGTGAGAACAGGACTACCTCAATTTTCAAATTAATATTTTTTGTATTTCTTACTCTATTGTGGAAATATTTAAAAGCATAAGATAATGTACGATAACATTGTTAGAGTTTAAAAGTGTTATAGAAATAGAATTTGTAATAAATTCCGTTTTTAAAAGCTCTAATTCTTACATCAATATTGTATCTACTTTTATTGTGGCATAATATAAGTTGATTTACTTATCTATCTATCTCTATCTATCTTTATCTTCTATCTTTATCTTTAAAGTCTTTTCTAAACCATCAAACAAATAAATATATACCGATCAGTATTATATGTAGAAAGATGATTAAATAATCTAAAACCTCGCAATCGATGTTAATAATTAACTTAGCTATAAAACAATTACATGATAATTACGATTTGACTTAAACATAAATCGAATTATTGAAATCGATAAATCGCTATCGACAAGAACCTTAAAGACTAAATTAGCATGCAATGACAAAAGCTAGCAACCAACCGTTAGTTGCTGCACTTATCGATTCATTCACACGATTCTCGCCCCTAATCCTACATAAGTGTTGTAACATGATATTTACATTTCTACTTACAATGTTTGTTCAAATGCTTAAGTAACGAATTTTGGGGTCGAAACGATTTCAACACTAATACTGGTTAGCATTGTTTAACTTTTCGAGCTTTCGATTAACTCATTATGTGTTTAGATCATGTTTCGATAGTTAGCACGCGTATAGGATATTTGGGAAAACTTTTGTAATGGTGTTTGCACACAAATTTGATTATGTACTTGTCTATTGAAGAAAAGAACGTTAGACGTCAAGGTTTGGAAGCTGAGTGGCGTTGATTTGTCGATACTAGCAGGCAGGCAACACGCCAGCTGGCCCCAGACTGATAACCTCGGACTTCTGCTAGATGGTTCTACTATTTATTAATAATATTGTACAATGTTTTTTTTTGATCCACTTTAAGATCCATATATCCAGACTTCAGGATGCTTATAAATATTAATAATATACGTCCGAAGGTTTGTACATAGTGGTTTTTTTGTATATATTAAGTTGATACAATATGAATCTGTCATGAAGTCTAAATAACTGCATAGTGGCTTCAAGAAGACTTCAGTTTCATGTGTAGCTTCTGAGTGATGCTTTCTTCGACCGTTGTAGTAAGTTATAACTAATTTATAAACGCAACTTTGTCTTTGGGTTTTGAATCTCGGACCCAACGATTAAGAAACCTAGTTTGAACTGCTACACCATTAGCACTTTTGAATACTACTTGACTACAAATGTACGAAACTACGACTACCACGAAAAACGACAACGTGACTGACGTAGTCGTATAAAGTTGCGCTTGTGTGAGTGTTATACAAATTGTATAACACTGGTATAATTGAAACGTAATGTATGTGTAATGCTACTCGTATTGTACAGTCGATAAGAGTGCAAAACTTCGCGCTCCAGTTCGCACGGCACGGGGCAATTTGTGTGTGGAGCAAGTTAGTAGCGATCAGCGATTTTAATTTAATATATTTTTGCTGTTTTATTACGTCCGACCAAATCGTTATATTATTTTTGTAACTTTCACATTTTTGCATATAAAAATACTGATTTACCTTAAGTATTTTGGTAAACTAAACTAATAAATACCAACTAATATATGTTCAGAGATTACATATTTCTATTGGTAAGCAGAATAGTGGTTTTATAATTATTTCATGTCTCTTAGTGCCTAAAGTTCAAAAGCATATAATAAAAATGACGTTTACTTTAATGACAGCCCCACTTTAGGATTCCCTGTGTCGTGGGTACCATGGACACATACAAAGATGAATATACAAACACACAGACCCAGAAAAGAAATGTAAATTCATCATTTATGTACCTGGCTGATCGGGGATCGAATCCAGAACCCACTGCGTATCAGATTAGTAAAGTGACCGCTGCGCCACGTGGGACATCAGTAACATTGATAGTATACAAATATTTGCACGTAAAAATTAGATACGATAAAGAAGTAAAATGATAAGTTACACGCCTCCGCCTATAATTGGCACCGCACCACTACCTTGATCTTGCGCGGTAATTACTCGACGTATGCGCATCGACGTCAGTGTGACGTCGATAGCGCTATTGTTATAGTTTTAATTTACGATCGCATCAGTTTATGCATAAACGCTATCTTCCGGCCGAGATTTTATTTTTTATTTTAAAAAACGGATCAATTTTCTTTTATGTATGCCATAATGTGTTTATGCGCTGTGTATATTTTATTTTTAATTGTACGAGGAATTAATGCGATAAACATATTTTTTATTATTTTAATTTATTAGGAGCTAACTGGCACTTGGATATTTCAAATTAATGCCAACTTAGATGCTATAAAAAGAAAATTAATTGAACTCTGTAACCTCGTGAGTAACTACCTTATAATTAATTACACTGGACGCATTTTGGACGGAAACCTCTTAGCATAATGAAATCCGTTGCTTGATAATGAAAATTTATCGTCATTATTTATTAGCGGAGTGTCTTTGTTTTTGCATAATTTTCATTAATATGATTTACATTTTGAAACATTTCGGGAATCATTTAACGTAATTAAGTTAAAGTAACCATGAAGTAGATTTATATTCAGTTCATTGTTAGTTTCAAAAAACTTTAAATAATTATGCGAAAATAAAAAGATACAATAAAATTGGTAAAACAAAAGGCGACCGATCTCTTAGCTATTTTTTGATATCGAAATTTTAACGAAGTTGAAGTCGTCAGTTAGCTTGCAGTCCACCTGATGGTAAATGGTCACCGTGGCTCATGGACACCAATAACCATTTTCAGATAGAATAGCCAAGCGGCAATTATTATTTAGCAGTAGCTAGAATGCTAGACCGTTTGCGTTTCTTTTTATAATGCTATTAAAATTAATCAAGTCACATTACAATTATTTCTAAGAAGGTTATTATGATAAAAATAATTTATTATGAAAAATTATTTTCACGGTTTTGATTTTATTTTTGCAAATTCACACGTGGTTAAATGTTCTGTAATAAAATATAATGTTCTTTAAATGAATTTCTGGAAATGATAAAAATATAATTAAGATTTTAAAATATTATTGTATTAAAGTTTTTAGACTATAGTAGTTGAAAATATTAAAACATTTAAACTCGCATAAGCTTTGTAAGGTAGTTAATTCACTGGTTCATGACACATTAACACTTATTTTTTATTAAGGTTTCAGCAATTACTTTTCAGCATTTACTTTTTTGAAGCTAGATGCTACGATTAAACTCTACAACCCGCATGTGTTCGAGCACTACTCGCAGCGACTTTTAAACGCTCGATCCAGCGATTAAACGCGTAAAAGTAAGCAACAATAATGCAGTCCTTAAGCGCGCATTTTCGATCATTGCGTTCTTCTAAATTGTGGGAATGATATAGGTTTTATATTTAAGCAGTGAGATTTTTTGTTTTTATATTAATTACCAATTACGCTATACATACTTAGTCGTGAAATATGAATCATAAATAACATTTTTGTTTTTCATTGTCTTGCCAGTTGCACGGGCTAAATTTAAGCTACTGTGTCAATTTAAATCAAGCCGTCACGGAATAGTAATGGATTTTATTAGGAATAACATATATCGACAACTTTATAAATATAAAAATATTTACAGTACTTGAGTACAAAATAAATCGAAATTGATCTTAGGACATTACAACAAACTTTACTTCAGTTTTTGATGACTGTTATTAATAAAATTAAATTACAACGTAAACCTACTTTAAAATTACCGATTGAACCTGTGAATAGCGCGTAGAACATTCGAAATCAATTTCCCTATCAAAAGAAGCGGCATGTCGCCACTGATTTCACAATTAATAAACTTATACACAAATAGAAATCATAGATTCGCCACCGGAGCCGTGCAATCTACGGATTGACAGCACAATGCCGCCTCTAGTTATTTGTGGGAATCAATCATACAGCAGACGACACGCGCTCGTAAAATTGAAATTCAATGGTAAATGTCACCCGAGTTATTGCTACTTATTACGTACGATCGCTTTTAGCGGCTACGGGACGACTTTGGACCGATCCGATTTATTCGAGACGAAACGTTACGCTACGTTGCGTTAGGTTGTTTGAAATCTTTATTAAACAGATTGTGCAGGTTGTCGTATAGATTAAAGGATGTAAATTGTTGTTGTTTGCTGCGTATGGGCTAGTTATGCTTAAATATTAACATAATTTTTCAAATATCAATTAGGACAATAAAGAACATAAATTGTACATGCATTTGTATATGGATTTACTGACATATGAAATAGTAACTAATTAACATCAGGTGGACTAACTACGCTTTACTTGTAATAATCACATTACAGTGTATTTTTCATCTTGATACAAGTATTAAAGTTTTTCAACTTACACTTTTTAGGCGCTCATGTCATTTTTTGATAGAGATATTAATTTTTGATATCTATATTTGTTATATTTTCTTTCTTACTATATTCTAGTATATATTTCGTAGAAGTATAACTTCTGATATGCATATTTAAGTACACATTATAACTTAGTTACTGACCGATCACAGTTGTGTTGCTTCTCGCATTTTTGCAATTTTTTTCCGCTAACTTACTTAAAATTATTCAATATCATGAATAATTTGAAGCAATTCTATCTATCTTTTATTTTGCGTTAGTCTAATGCTATTAAGATAATCACACTACCAAGAGTAATCTAAACAGATAAGCCATAATTATAAATATGTTGTAAATCTTATTAAAATAAATATAAGAACAATAAAGTGATATACATTAATTATGTCAGTATTAATGTGTGATTTTGTGAACTGGACCAAAAAATTAAACAATTGTTAGTGTATATATTATTGTTTTTTCTCGGCATTAATTATAGTGATAAATTCAAATGAAGGATTATGTCGAATTTTGTTCTGACTACTTACTGCATAGAAATCGAGGAATCATTATTTTTTGTGGGTTTTAGATAAACTCGTAAATAAAATGTGGAGCGTCGTTCTGGTCTACCGCGTAAGCTCAGAACACTATGTTGTAATTTAATTGTATTTTTTATGATCGTAGTCTATTTTTATAAGTTTTGGATGATCTCATAATAAATATCATTGGTATACTTGAACTAACTTCAAATTGTTTAGAACTTTTGACAAACATATTTTGTATAATCATAGTACTGGTTTTTAATCTGCTTTCATTCCAAAAGTTACTACTTTTAGAATGAAAGCAAGCAAAAAATATCATTATAATATTCATTTATAAGTCTTTAGATTTTTATTGTCAGCGAATATGAATAATTTTAGACCTCTAGTGAAGCTTTATCAGCCATATATGTTATTCACAAACAGTATGAAAAATGCATATTATTGTATATAATATTATGACATTGTCTACGATTTATTAGTAGCCCCATTTTCAACATAATTCCTCGTTTACATATATCAATTATTTTATTATTTGGCTACGATGCGACAATTTTGTCGTATGGAATAAGCGGTCGCTTTTCGATTGCAGACATTACGGCGCCTACAGGTCGTAAGGCGGCCGTTCCACAGATTGGCTAGGAGTGCGCACAATAAACTGAAAAAGTTACAACTGCGTACGCAGTAACAGTAAAGTACTGAACTTGTGACCTGACTTTGTCTAGAATGACGTAAACCTATTTATGGAGGCTGGATAATTAAATGTGTTTCCTCTGAGACAAAACGTTATATTTGTTTTTATTTGACAGAGGCCTTTGAAGAAGTAATATTTATTTAATGTTTAACTAATGGACTCGTGTCTCTTCCTAAAACATGGAGAAGCCTGGAGCATACTTCACCAAGCTGCTCCAATACGGTTTGTGATGCCCAATTCGCTATGAAATATACGAACATAAATATCTCATACGTTGCGCGTGCGCATGACATTTAAACGAAAAAGTACGGCCCTGTTACACCACACCACTTCTCGAAATACGATTTCATAAAACGTAAAAAGCATGAAACATAATAACAAGCCTGTCATCGGTAACATTGACAAATTAAATATCAACACCTCCGACAAACTTAATTGTGCGGATGAAAAATATATTTTTTGTACCGATAAGGTTCATTTTTGCTTTGGTTGGTGGTATGTATAAGTTGGTTTTTCGTAAGGGGTATCGTCAAATTTTGCTGGCTCGTAATTAGAGATCGGTGAGTGATGCAAGGGGTCATGCGAACCGAGTGATAGAAATCATCTTTCGGCTGACCTGTGGTGCAAGTTATAGACTGACAGACGTAATTTTTTTAATCTCTATTTAACTATTTAAATTCTTATCTCACTCACACAATGAATTTAATAAATTTATTATATTTTTTTAGTACTAAGGACACTTTATGACTATATTATGAATTATTTTGTGACTGAATTCTGGTCTAAGGTTGAATTTTATAAGATGATTTAAGCTTGTAAATAATAATATGTTTCACAGTGGATGTACTAATACTGTTTGTATTATTTGTTTTTATGAATGTAATAATTTTAATCAAAAACGCATAGTCCACTATACTTTGTAGCATTTGTACAGTACTTTCAAAATATGTATGTTAATACATATTCATCAGTAAACCATCGCCAAACATATTTAATCAGTAACCCAGAAAATAAACTTAAAGAAGATATAGAGTAAATCAGAAAAGTGGTAGAACCCTTTGTAGTTCGGCTCAGGCGGCCCCACCGCCATACTTATTTGTGCTTAATAACAGCCATACTAATTTCTGCCTAATTCTGGTTTGAAGGGTGTGGTAAGGGAGATAAACTTAAAGAGGCATTGCAACTTAGTCCTCAGGTGTAGCAACGCATCTGTGGTCGACTTCAGTTGGGATTCTGGTCTTATCTGGGGTGGA
>DWRA01001865.1:0-15554 GCA_018250295.1 Spathilepia clonius
GAGACATATTAGATAAATTACCTCCTAGTTTGCTACTTTTATATTTCAAAAATGTCACAAATTCATTAATACTCTAAGAACTAAAGTCTATGAGTGTTGGTATAATATCTTCTACCCACATCCTTTAGGCTGAAACGTTAACCTAGTAAACACATAAAATCAATAAGTCAGTGAAATGCAACATCTGCTTTGTGACATAACAGCGAACCAACCTCCGTACTCATAAAATATTAATACCAGCGTTTTAGCTATTGCATGCTACCTCATATTCTTAGAGTTTACGATGTTACCTTAGAAAGGGAGAACAATAACAACGGGAAAAGGAAAACAATAACTAAAGCTATGTTATTGACTTTATGAATAATAAAGTATTTGTATCATACTATTTGCTACATATCGCCGTTTTGTGGATTGGTGAGATAATCCACATGCTAGTTTGAAGTAGCATGTGGATTATCTCGCGAATTTTTATCTTACTAATTATTTTTAACAGCTTCCAGTTGCAACTTGAATCAGCATGGGGGCCTAATATCATGCTACTGGTCTGTTTTATTCATCCTCCGAATTAATGTGCAAAATAAATTTAGAAAGTGAGGGTAGCGAGCCAGCTCCCTGGCGTATTTAAAATCAAAAAGAATGCCTGTATTCAAATCCAGCACACTTAAGAAGTGAAACTCTTACAAAACAAAAAATATTACAAAATTATTGTCACATATCATAACGTATCGCTTCGTGTCACATAGTATCGTATTCTTTGTTTATAGCTTGTATGGATGTGACACGCATGCAGTCCACTGGATAATAAGTAACAACTGCCGCCCACGAATATATGTATGTAATCGACCCCAGAAAATTTAAGAGCCCTATCTGACGCCGACCACAGATGGATTGCTCCCCCGAAGACTAAGTTATAACTTGAATAGCACTTTTTTTAAATATGTAGATATGTCGGCGGTGCTAGTGGAATCGAACCACAAATGATTCTACCATCTTTTAAGTTTGTATAGTATGTTGTCGTATCCTATCATAGTATACATACTATCATATCCGTAAATCGATAATAATTAAATATTATAAATTATTATAAATCTGCAGTTTAACTGCCTAATGAAGTTGGTGTAATTTAAAAATGTGAGGTATTTTCTATGCACAGATAAGCGAGGTGAAGCCGCTAGCCGGACAGGCAAATCATGCGCCCCACTTACGCCCGTGTTAAGTATTCAAATGCCGTGTCGTCCTCGTATCTGGGGCAATCTGTCGCTCAAGGACGACTCGTACTTGGACATATACGTGCCACCAATTTTATATGACATCTTATTGTTTACTTTAGATAAAGGTGTGGAAAATTTACAGCTGTAGGTAATTTTTTAATGAGGTGTAAGAAGCAAACGGGCACGCACTCCACCTAGTGTTAAGTGGCAACTGCCGCTCATGGACGTTTATAATCAACCCCAGATAACGTTAGAATCTTACCTGAAGTTGGACTAACTTCATACGTAGTGACGCAACTATGAAGATGGGTTGCTATGGGTTGCTACCCCTGAAGACTAAATTGAACGCCTCGAATTAGTACGTCTCTCTTATAGTCTTCAAACTAGAATATAGCGCCGTTTAACACTGCTGGTATTAGAAATAAATAGGTTTGGCGGTGGTGCCGAAGTCGAACCATAAAAGGTTCTACCACCTGCAAACCTTTTAAAGACGTACAAGACCACCTTTCTCTTTTCGGGTGCTGGAACTATTTAAAGTAATTAATTTTAGTACGGGTAGCACACTACATACAACGCAGCCCGTGAATAATCATAATTACATACGCCGGCGTCATTTGTTAACAAACACGAAAAGAACATAAGATTACTAGAATAAATTTATTGTTCTGTGGTCCATACCACATTGATTGTTCTGTGGTCCATGCCACAGAACGATCAATTCTTATACCAAGGTAGGTAAGTTTGTACATGGATATCGATATATTCATGTACCAACTTACCAAATACGAAATACTTTAAGAAGACTGAATTGGCGACCTATCATATGAGCAAGTAGATGACAGCTAGACAATAAACATCTCAAATAATTCGGACATACCCATTTATGCAAACTTATTTTACCTCAAAATCACTTACTTAATCGGGGAAATGAGTAATATGTGTTAATCACCTGCTATAAAACTTACGCAATATGTAATTAATATGTTACAAGACACAATTATCATGTAGGTAATATTTATATGATATAGTTTCATATCACGTTAACTTTTATTTCCTTATCGCGCTATAAACAAACCGACTGTTCT
Source organism: Spathilepia clonius (assembly GCA_018250295.1). NCBI lineage: Eukaryota > Metazoa > Arthropoda > Insecta > Lepidoptera > Hesperiidae > Spathilepia > Spathilepia clonius. The sequence continues at coordinate 2,297 of DWRA01001865.1, forward strand.
TATTAACTACGTAATAGATAGTAATTACGTTAAAATTTAAAACGTGCATATGTAATAAAATACACAATTTTATTAATGTTTTGAAATCTACACAAATATATGAAATTAAAGTGTATCTTTGGAATGTTCGAATAAAACTCTTTTTCATTAAATGTGTGGAAAGTATAGCGCAATATTTTATGGTCATGGTATATACGGTCTTTACCCTAACACACTTAAAACTAGAACACAACAGTGTTTAACACTGTTGTTATAGGGTAGTAAGCAGGTGTAGTAAACGTTGCAGATGACGCACCATGAAGGTACACCATATTAAAATATTGACATGGCTACGAAAAATCACTTGGTATAAAAAATTTATGATACAGAGGACATATAATAATTTATTATTGTAAACAAGACTCATTCCTCCAACCAATGTGGCGAGTTTACGCAGATGCGTTCTACGTGACCCATTCAACCCCTCATTGAGCAAAGAACCACAAAGATATCAGCAAATAGTACAATTTTACTCAATTGTGGCCTAAAGCCACCAAATAGTATGGAATAATGCTGTATATACATACGTTTGGACAACTGGCACTACTGTACGGATTTGTATGTAGAGTTTCCATGGTTTTATTGCTTGCGGCTTTTGCCTGCTAGTTTATATCGATAAATACATTAAAAAAATATATGATAAATGACGAAATAAACTATTAGTTTATTGTGAAGTAGAAATAAAATTCTGTTTTTAATTTACCCGAGAAAAATAGATAACAAATAACTCATATAAAGGTAAGAAAAAAAAAAACAATTACACATACTTAGCTTAGGCAAATTGAGACAGAATATCCCAAAAACGTAAATCTGCATTTCAATATATCAGAACTTGAAATTAGAATATGGCAGACCTACACTGCTGCCTTAAGGCAGAAGAAAATAGTGGCTCTACACCGCTTTTATAGAGCAGAAGAAGACATACTTGCCCAAATGTGACGGACCTTACGTAGGATTTTAATCTTATTTGAGGTCGGTTACCGAAGTCCATAGGCCATAGTTATCACTTACCATCAGATGAACTACGTCCTCAATTGCTATTACCATCACACAAAAAAGGGTGTAAAAGTTATTATTTTGTTGATGTTCAGTGTATTAATTACATGGGCGCAAGTAATATGTCTGCGTTATTTCACTTATTTTTGTCATTTCTAATGACTTGTGTCTAATGAATATTTTGTGAAAATAAAATAAAACTAAAATAGCTGCTAATAAATATTTTAAGCGCTAATTTATACATATAAGGTAGAAAGTGGAGTTTATATAGTCGTATGAAGGCAGCATGTGGACACAGTTCCGCGGCGAGTTATGCCAAAACCGTTCGTTTTCGAAACCGCTCGCCACGACGCATTCCTTCGAGAGTAAACCCGCTCAAGAAAGGAGACGACCGCCTCCTTACCCGACGTGAAATTCATTCAATTTCTCCACAGACTGACTATCGAAATAGGCTCCTAATAGAAACGAATAGATGATACAGTGACTGTGTGTCTGATTTCAAGGGGACTTCAAGTTTGTTAGTATAGTCTTGACTTGAATTACCTAAACCTATCAGAAATGAAATAAACTATACACTAAGAAACAAAAATACTCAGTGACGTGATATATCATGCGTCATAACTGTTCTGTGAAATATTTATTATTTTCAAGAAAAAATTACTGACGCAATAAATCTGCACACGGAACTCGAAGGTAATCATTTTCCAAACGAATAAGTCTGTCAAATACAATATGATTAACTTAACCAAATATAGTTATCACATAACCAGAACAACAATACCTAGTCATAGATATTTACATAGGCTCTATGTTACGTGTCCACCAGTCTTACTTTTTGTTATGAGTCTGTAAACTTTCTTCGTCTATGATTTCTGTGCAACAACTAACGAGGAATCTGGCAGGACAGCATACACCTATGCACTTAAACAGAAGCTGGGCGTTCCAGACTGCTACATGTTTCACGTTAGGTAAAACTACTGATCGCTGGACTTCACACAACTTATGATGTGAAGAACTCTCAAACACGTTCGTCACATTAAGTTGTTTTCTTTAATTAGCCGTGTTATAGTTTTGGAACGTAGATATGTATGTATCTATGTTATACATGTACGTACATATATATGTTTGTATGTGTGTATGTATATCTCATTCATGGCCAATTCGATTTTAATATACACGGTGTAATTGGATTAATCTAAATTGTGAGACTGAAAAGGGCCATATTTTGATGCAGTCAATTTTTTTTTATAATAATACTCGAAATATTAATGCGTTTGTGTGTATGTTTAAAAATGTTCATTTATACGATTTGTTTTTCCTGGTATCAATGACGAGTTCTTACCAATGAAAAAACATATAGCAGTATGGTGACGAGATTAAAAGGAAAATAATAAATTGATCGTGGGTTTTAAGTAGATACACGTCTGTGGTTTTAAGTTTGTCTCATAGTGTACAGGGGCTTCCCAATTATGAATCAGACACAATGTTGACTTGGTTTCCAATGTTTGACTTCATCGAACCGTATTTTTGTATTCACAAGATCACATCATTATACAATTTACTACTTATAATTAGTATAGTGTATAGTATCTCTACAATTGGAATTTGGTCACTAAAACCATACTGTAAAACATACATATATCTACTATTAGCACAATAGTATGAAAATTATTTTTAGTAATATAAACCAGAGTCTAATTACATATATGTAACTTTCTCTATAAATATCCACGTATCATACAACCACATGGAAGATAGTTATAGAAAGGTGTAGAGTCAGTCGGTACCCACACGCCTTCTGCCGCAAAACAACAGTAATAGTGCGTTCTTATAATATGGAACATGATCTTATGTTATTCAATTTAGTTTTGAGGACTAGAATAAGAAGTAGTATTGTATATTAAATTAAAAACATATATACAGTTAGCCAACAACCTAGATTAATTTTAGGATTTTTCAAAATAAAACCAACTAATTCAAGCACAGGTTATTATTATTTACTCTAAGATATGATTTGTGAACAATCTTCACGTGAGATATAGTTTTAGATATATTCCACGATATATCAGGGTGAGTCGAAAATTTTTGAAAATCACCTCACGTATATAATGGACGCTTGCTTAGGTAGAGATAAGTATAATAAGTTGCTTAGGTAGGGTAAGTTTTTTAATTTTACCTAGCAACGCTGTGTATTTGACCTCAAGTAGGATTTATTTCCTGTTTTCCGTAGAAATTAGTGACAGGTGACATAATTATATAGACAGAGGCACTTACCATCATTACTAGAACTGAACGCTCGTTTGCTACTTGTATTACATAAACGTCGACGAAGTGAATCACAGGATGCACAGAAATACACGAAGGCAGAACATCATGGCGTTAATCTGTTTAAGTATGTGATAATGATAACTCGATAAGACTCCGGTGCCGGCCGTCAGCTGATCGCGCGCGTATTGCCTCCGATAATACTGCTAATATCAAACAAACAGGACATTTTGTAAATGGTAGAAACCTTTGTGTTTCGACTTTGGAGACTGGAGATATTTGTGTCTTATAATAGCAGTGTTACGCTGCTGCGTTGTGGTTTGAAGAGTTTGCAAAGAAAGACAGATATCCAAGGCGTTCCAACTTCCGTTCCTCAAAGGTAGCAACTCGCAATATCTTTGACGGACGTCGGGTATACCTCTAACCTGCGTGGGATATATTACCATGGGCGGCAGCGGTTACTTTAGGAGGACTGTATGCTCGTTTGCTATTCCCTTATAAAAATACAACGATATGTCAAGAAACTCTTGTAACAAGAATTACACATTAAATTTGTCGAAATTTTTTGACGCCGTTATCTATCATACTTGCTTATTTAGAAATTGATACTGTAAGTAATCAGTTCTAGGAAATGATTACAATGTTGTTTAATTACAAACGTATGGATAAATCGTGAACATTGAATAATAAGATCGAAAAAGATAAATGGCCTGTAATAAGAGAAAAATTTGTGTACTGTACTGTACTGTATGTACTATGTGTCGTAAAGACTGTCTTGGACCCACTAACAAAAAATATACTTTAAATAAAATTTGAGAAAGTACTATTTACCATTTGTACAATATATCCAAGCAAAACATATATCTCAGTGTGGTCGGTCAAGGCTGTCACTATCCAATGCAGTAAAACATGACCTTCGAGTCAACATACCCGATAAGACTTGACGGAATAACTGCATGATAAGAACTAACTGCTGACTGCTAATAACGCGTGCTCTAAATCAAATATTATGTTTGTCGCGATTCCTCTGCAAACAGGCTTTATCTTCAACGGTAAACGTAAGCCGATACGAAACACCACACTTTATGTAAAACTGGCTGATAGAACCAAAACGACATTTATTTCACAAGCCTAATAATACCTAATAGAAATTACCAGGAAAGGATGGCTATTCTATTTAGATATAATAAAGGCGAAGAAACTTACTACGATTACGACTTGCTACCTAAGAGTTTTATTTAAATTACATTTACATTTTTATTTTCTGTGTAAATATCTATTTACACAGAAAATATATAGTAATTAGAAACCTAAAAATATACATTTCAAATTATATTTGGATGTTAATTCTAATGTGACGCATGAGTAATAGTAATTTAATTTCAATTTTGTTATGTTGAACATTATACGAAAATTTCACAAATAACAAATAAATATATTTAGCAAATTGACATTACACGCTACAGTAATTTTAATAATAGAGTGAATATTTACTACTGTAACTATTTTTAAAACCATATTCTGGCAATAAATGATTTTAATTTCATAAAATTGTTATACAGGTACATAAGTAAAGTAAAGTTTGTAGCAATAATGAGTGGTGTTGAGTCATCGGGCTTATCAGAGATAGCGAGGCAATACGTCTCTATCGTGCGTTGGCGGCTATCGGGCCGCTGTCCACATCATACTCATGGGCATTATTAATCAAACACCCATAAAATATATTTTCGTATGTTTTAATAAACTAAACGGTTACTTCCCTTAGTTGCTGAAATCTGTTTCGAAATATGATTTAATTGCAATGTTATAAAAATGTAGGGCTTCAATTTATTTAATAAAAACAAATGATTTGTATTTGTAATTCTATGGTATAGTATCAAAATCAAAATAAATTATTATAAGTACGTTTCCTAATAATAAATACCACTTTGAATAATTTAAAATGCATTTTAAAAAGCGACTACCTACCTGCATTTACCTACTTGTAAAATTTACCATAACTTCGTGTCATTATTTTGCCCTCATTCTTTCTCCAATACTATGTATAATTGTTGAAATCCTACATCATGCAATAAAATATATGTTTGCAATATCAAAATTGCAATATATTTCGCAACATTATTGCAAAACAACTTTTCAACAAATTCACCGTTTAGTTGCGAAGTCCATGTCTAGAAATAATTATATACCTACGTAATATTTTGTTTTCAATACAAAGTAAGCTAAATATTAACATATTCGATGTGTATGTTTGCATGTAATATTTGAGTAGACTAATCCCGCGATTGTTGGGACAATGACCTCATATCAATATCAGAGACCAATCTAACCAGATCTCAAGCGACTTTTGCTCGAGATTCTATGTATTACAATTCTCATAATTTATTGCCTGAATTATGTTTAGTGAAAATTATTAATATACGTCACCTCTCTAGTACAGTATAGCATCAAAAAACTATGTAACAGTTTTGTTTAAATAATAAAACATTTATTTTTAGTTTGCCTTGAAATCAGACACGCGAATACACAGATTTACCTGGTTTATAAACTGTTTTTTTTAACATTTTGTAACTTTCAATCATATCATATTTAGAATAAGCAATAACATGTCTGCATCTTACAATAAGAATTATGTACATACTTATAATTGGCATGTATATAAGGTACATTACTAGTGTAGAATTTGATGTTGTAAATGTTTTGTATACTTTGCTGTTTTTATGTCTAAAGTAAAAAATAAATAAACAGAAATGTATTTAATATGTGAAAAGTCAGATAAGTGCTTCAAGATAGTCTTCATCTGTAACTCTCATAATTCATACATACGATCTTTCGCTAGGTATAAAGTTTAACATTTTATTTAAAAGGATGTAAGTAAAAGTAGGTTCTAAATAAAAACCTACCTAAAAATTAGTGTAACACGTAGATAATATGTCTGATATACAAAATAATGGCGGTAGGGTGGCGTCGCAGCGAGGTCGACGGTAGCGAAATGGGCCGCGGCGAGTGGGAGCGGTGCGCCCTTTGCCGAGCCCTTTCGCGACCCAATTTCCTCGTATTACCCAAATGACCTTATAATAAAAATAAAACTTCATATCAACGTTCTAGCAAAAAAGATTTCGTATACCAGCCTTGTATCAGTATGTTATGAATGTAGTTTAAAACCGCATTCGATGTGTGGTGGTGTCGGTGAGTCGCCATTTTATTAGCACTAACGTTACTATTCGATATGCAAATCAAGTGATAAGCTTACATTTATGTTTCATGAACTCCGTGGCCACTGATGTCGTTTTAACTAACGTAATGCTAAATATAGAATTGATGAGAAATCAATCTTAAGTTATTTAAACATTTCGTATTTTCATATCGAATTTATAGCAAAAGTACGTACATGTACGTCAGACGTAAATCTAAATCAGTACAACATTTAAATAATACACTTTATGTTGAAGCCTTTATAAAAAAAAATATAGAACTAGTCTATTTATGTCCTACTGACAAAGTAGTAGTTAGCAGACCCAGAACTCTCAGGTGAAACCAGGAAAAAAAATATGGATGGAGAAGGAAGGTGGTAGAACCTTTTGTGTTTTCACTCCAGGGGTACTATCATCGTACCTACTTCTGCCTAATAACAGTGATGTCAAACGCTGCTGTTTTTCGGTTTGAAAAGTGTGGTAAGTACTTTTACAACTCAGTCCTCTAGACTAGTAACACATTTGTGACCGATCTCGGCGACATTTGTCACTAACAATCAGGTGATCTGCATGCTCAATTGCTACTTCCACGATAATTAAATAATTAATAACATCTGTAATTTCAAAGACGTGTTTTTCCTTCATGAGTAACATAATATCTTTCGGTTTCCCGTTTTTGATTTTGTATATTAATTTAGTTTCCATAAAAACTAAAAGCATAATATAAACCGATAATGGTACGTATTATCGCCGTGACTAATTGTTGTAATATTTGATTAAAAGCGTCCGATCGGCGATCGATATGATAACAAGACGGATATAACTATTTTTTATAGTAATTATTATTGGAAAACAATAGAAATTATCTACAATTATTCATAAAGGTTATTTCTGACTAATAACAGCAGTGTTAAACGTTGTTGCGTTCCAATTTGAAGGCTGGAAGAGTGACATACTAATCCACGTTTCAATTTATTTCTCAGGAGGAACAACGTACACGTAACTGACGTCCAGATAGGACTAAAACCGTACATTGGATTGATTACAGATGTCTATGGCCAGCATTAACCACATACCATCAGATAAACTGTATGCTCATTTACTACTTTCATGGTATAAAAGTGGTGGTAAGAATCCGTAGTTTTGACTGCAATGGCACTATTCGGTACGCATATTCTTATCAAGTTAATCCTCAAGAGAAAATAAATATAAGAATAAAAAAAATATGATTTATTTTATATGGAAGATATAAACATTTTTTAGTATTGTGGAAAAAAGGAAGTTGACTTGTTTATGGATGGAGCTCTAGTATACCTTTAAAATGATGTATAGACGAATGTCGTCGTAATATATGAAGTTCATTATAAAAACATTGAAGAGACATTTCAACAGATTTATATATTGTATTTTATGTCAGTATTTCATAGCGCAGTGTCACCTTGAAGCAAAAACGGCAATGGTGGCGGTTCGCTTGCGGTTATATTGCGAAATGTTCACGCTTATAGGCCTCATTCTCGTGTAAATACGGAAAAAAATATAACGTCTTGTAATTTTCCTATGGTTAATTAATTATTCTAGGGGTTGGTATTATTTGTTATTGTGAACCAAGATTGCAGCATAAAAGGGATGCAAAGTTGAACACAACAAACAACACAAAAGATGCAACAAGTAATAAAGTGAAAAATTTACTTAAAGAATCAATGACTACAGTAGCACAGATATAATAGATGTAGTAAAGGGGTATGCAGACAATTTAATGTTGAATGAACAATGCTACTCGGTGACATCAGATAGATTCCTCCTCCTGAGGACTAAATTAGACAATTCTATAGAAGTATAGGGACACTTGTCACTCTTTAAGTGTAGAAACGGTGTAGTAGGACAGGGTACTTACTCCAATCAGAACGGTGCCATAACATTGATATGCAATATGACAGCAAATCTTTTAGAACTGCCAAAGTTGTTAACTGTAAGTGAGTGGGCCAATTTAAACGAGTGACAAGCTCACGGCAGGAAGTTCAACACTCTGTGATCTCGATAAGTCAATTAGCGTTTCTGTGCGAATGACGGTTTGTAGCTTTTTCTAGTTGACGGCTCGCTGTGTACCGTCCAATTTGAATATACATAATTATCGAGACGAGCGATGGAACGGTGTATCAAAAAATCGTTCGCGAAAACGTACCTACTTTAAGTAATCTACGCAATATTTTAAAATTATGTTTGATTTGTATCGTTTACCACAATTCTTACGAATTATTAATATCATATATTGAATTACATTTCAAATTTGGTGGTCAATTTAGTTTATATACATTTTATATATCTTCGAATATTGTAAGTATGACTGTTATACAAGTGTTATTTTATCTCCAAGATCTTGCTGGGAACCAAACTGGAAACCCTCTGCGTGTGATTTCGAGAGTTCAATCAGAAACGATATTCCTAATTAAAGTATCATAAAGTATTAGCACTTTGATTACTCTAGTTTGTTACGCTACACCCTTCAATCCAGATCACAGTAAAACAAAAATTGATGCTGTAAAGCCTAGCTGGTATAGACGGTGGTCGCAAAACTGACAAAGGATCTAACGACTTAAACTTCGCAAATATAAGGCATTTATTCAGTAAAATTACTTGCCCTCTAGGTACTTATTTGCGACAACATTTCCACTCAATACTATTAGTACAATACAAGTAAACGTTTGTCCTTTAGTGGCAGCACTCGCCGCTGCAGGAATTCAGCGAGTTTCGAAACAGCTGATAACAATGCGGTCTGGACGCTTTGAGCAACTCTACTCTGCTCTATTTAGACCAATACACTTTGTTTACAGTATTGGGACATTTCACGCATATTTAAGATATTACTATATAAATAAAATATATATTAAAATAAGCGTAGTTATAAAATATTATTTTCGTACGTTACGTGTACAAGAAGATCACAAAAACGAGAAACCGAGTGAATCGTATGATTGTGTCGCGCCGAAAGAAACAAATCATGATTAATTATATCACTTTGGTATCTATCTTTGTAATTTAAATGGATCCAGTCACTTATACTACTAATGCTCGTTGTTAATATTCAATCTATCCAATGTTCCACGTGCCGAATATCGAAACTCGACAGTACTACAATATAAATTGACAAATTTTGATCTTTGGTAACAAAAAGTTGGATAAATAATGGCAATGAATAATGGATGTAAGGTAAATATAACACTATCATATATATATTAATACGTGAAGCAAAAACTATGCATCCCTTTTTACGAAAATTGCGCAGACAAAGGAGTATGAAATTTGGCAAACTTATAGTTTATATAGCGAAGGAGTGTAGAATGCTAATATTTTTAAATAATGTACAAAAATACATTATATCAATAAAATAAACCTTACACACACTACCATGCATTTGACACACACACGCACGCATATACATATACTCGTTTGTGTATGTTTGAAGTGTGTGGTCAACTTGAGAATAGATTAGTATTGTTTATCTTTGATATTATTTGTCTATAGTGTTACTGGGTGTGAAACATAACCTCAGTGAATTTCAAGGTTTCATTTGGATTTTATAAGGTCGAATTTCGACCGCTGCGACGCGCGACTAGTATTTTAAAATCCATCATGTCGTTTGTACCACAGCCGGAGCTACAATAATAGTAATCACAAGACACACATTTCAAAAACGTAACTTTTTCTGCCGCAGGGGGCAAAAAGTCTGTAAGAACTTTTATTATCAATGTGTCTATTATAGTTTCTACATAGAGTGACGTTAGTAAAAACAGAAAATGCTACAATAGAGTTCGTGAACAGTACGTCAAGGCGTAACGGTAGAGTCGCTACGATGACGTGAATTTTTTAAATTCAACCTTGAAAAAATGTTAAGAGAAATGTAACAGAACTAGTGATAGTATCTAGTGTTAATTTTGCATAAATTATTAACTGTTTGTAATAATTTGTCGCTTACGATCAAATTAATGGAAGGAATCCAATTATACTTTCTATATAAATATGTAAAACATTATTGTTTTCTAATTCTGCAAAGTATTTTTAAGTTTATGAATATAATCGTCTTCACTTAAATCAATATTCGCCAGGCCAACCCAATTCAGATTGGCAGGAGTAGCAAAAAAATTATGCACATAAATAAATTTGAAGGAGATAAAATCCTTTGTGGTTTGATTCCAGAAACACCGTCGCCACATATAATATTTTTTCCTAACAACTACAGTGTTAAGTACTTTCTGGTTGCGATGCGATAAGGAAGACATACTTATCCGAGGAGTTCCAACTGAGTCCTCAGAGGTAGCAACGCATCTCGGAACGTTTTATCAGTAATCCATAAAATATTTCCGTGGGCGACAGTCCCCAATTACCTCCAACATATAAAAAATATGAATTATCTCTCGCTATCTTTATAGTAACGGCTACTTTAAGCTTAACACTAAATCGTCGTAATCACTATAAAAATAAAATTGAAAATCTTGTCCGCTTGTAAAGAATAATCTTAAAAAGAACTGAACCAATTTGATAGAAAAAAATTGTGGCATCGTAAAACAAAAAAATACATTACAGAGGTCGAAATACTACAATAGAATTTGTAAACGGCGTGTAAAGGCTCGAACATGGTGGCGTATTGTGATGTAAATGCGAGCCATAGAGCACATTGTTGGTGTTTTATATTCCCGGGCGGAGCGAGTGAACGACCGTGCGCTTGTAATTCAAACATTACGAATTGTGATGTAATGTTACTGCGGTTACTTGTTTATGCTGCTCCGTATAAATAGATAGTATCTTATACTTGTTAATGCGGCTTAAGGTACTATAGCTTATCTCAATGTACTTTGAAAGCTTCGAAAGATTTGTCTAATACTTTCAATGATGGTTAAGGCACTGCAAGTTACTTTATGAAACTTTGTATGCTTAGAAATTTTCACAACACCATTTTATACTTGTTAATACTAGTTAAGGTATTATAGCTTACTCTTTTATACTTTGAAAACTTTGAAAGTACCGGTAATGTTATATTCTATCCGGTAGTCGGTAATTTGATCCAGTCAAGTTAACAGCGCCACCCTAAACTATTTATTACAAAGTAATACCTACAAGGGATGGTTGATATTAGCTTCAACATTAGTTTTCTATTGTTGGATATAGATTTCCCTTGTTGGTCGAGGGATATCAAGGTTATGCAAGGACTGGATGTACACAGTAAGAATGGTACCTTCATATGTAGTAAATAGTACCTACCAACATCGAAATACATTGGTAGAACTATTCGTGATACACTAACAGCAAAATACTTTTTATTATTTTTTTATTTACTTTTGTTTCAGGCAATAGGTTGCCCATATTTACTTTTGACAGACAGCGACATAGTAAAATAAAAATACTTACCCGCAAGCTTAGCAATATTAATAATACAAATACATCTGCAAACGACCTCAGGCGGCAGGCCTCCGCAGTTCCATTTCTAAGATCATTTCTGTGTCGGACTTTCAAGATGCGGAAGGTATTCATCTGAGGCGTTCCTGGAGCGCTATGACATTGGGATCTTTAAGAGAGGTGCAAAAAGAGCTCTTCTACAAGGCCGGCAATACTTTAGAGACCTCTCTGATGTTACAAATGTCCAGGAGACTGACCGTTTTCCAACAAGTGGTCCGATTGCATCAAGCAATAGGTCTATTTAAAAAAGTTTGGACTGCAATCTTATTTAGAATTGACTACAGAGGACCACGAACAACAGTTACCATGTAATACCAAATGAGGTAGTACGAATTAACTCTTTCATTTACAAAAGATGAATAAATCGGCATACGTGTGTATAGAATATTCGAATGTAAATGTACGTCTGCATTATCTAAGCGTGCAATTGCTCAGTTTCAGTTTGTGTTAGGTGTAACTTACAATGCTTGAACTGTTTAAGACGAACATGGCAGCTCGCATGCATGTCGCATGTAGTTCGTTCCGCAATTTTACGGGCAGACGCGAGGTGAGAAATTACGAGTCATCTGAACGCGGTCTGCGCACAGTTAACGCAGACATTTACATGTTTCCACTGCGACGTTTTAGATTACTACACTAATGACGGCATAATTTTTGCTTTGTAAAATTAACTAATTTAACTCTTCTTTATCGTAGTTATAGAAGTAGCAAAAGAGCATGTAGACTATTTAATGGTAAGTGGCCATTGCCACCAATCGACTTCTGTACTGAAACCCTGATAAGATTAGAGTCCTTCTTGATGTGGTGGTCGCTCTGACTGTTGAGTTTCTAGGCTTGGTGACTAAATTGGAACGCCTTGGATAAGTATGTCTCCTTTCAAACCAGAACAAAGCAGCGCTTAACCTTCATTTGAATTGTTGTATGTCTTAAAGAAATCCCAAGAAGCTTCTGGTGTACAGATGAAACATATCACAACAATATTATCATATTATTTGAATGTAGCAGTAAATGAGCGTACAGCTCACCTGATGTTAAGCGGTCACTGCCGCCCACTGACTGTGTCAGCCTACAAATAGGACAGGAGTTTTACCCATTTGAGCTCTGTTGCAACTTATGTCCGTTAGGTCAAAACTAAAACCTGGCATATTGGTATATTAATACACCAAGATAATCAAATACAACAATTTACAATATTTAGGTATTTGTAGAACCCTAAAGGTGGAAAGAACTCTTTGTGGTTCGACTCCGGCGGCACCACCGCTACATCTATTTCTGCCTAATAACAGCAGTGTTAAGCGCTGCTGTCTTCTGGT